>CABFVZ010003371.1:44278-76883 GCA_902151445.1 Timema monikensis | reverse complement strand
AATATATTATTTAATTAATTGAATGTAATATATATACACTGTTTGCTCAACTTATTATTACATTATTTTCAATTATATCATCTACTAGTTCATTTATTTTAAGTTGCAACAAATACATCCGAAATAACTACTTATATGTTATTAACTTAACATTTTGCCAATATAAAGGGCAACATTTATGGGAATTAGCTGCCAAGGGAGTACACCAGTGAGTAAAGGTTGGTAACGGCTGTAAATAAATCAAAGAGGTTAGGACAACTTCTATTAATAAAATACAATCTATTTAAATAAGACTTTAATCACTCAGTTTCTTTAAGAGCCGTTGCATAATTACTATGAATTATGCACTATTCGCTATGCACTATTCACTCTTAACTATTCACTATGCATGAATATAAACTAAACTTTGGTCCTGCTCTAAAGATATAGTATTCCCTTGTCTTCAATAAGCGTCTACTTTAAGGTATAGTCTTCTCACTAATCGCTTTTCTTTCCTGGCCAATCAGCGAGAAGCTAGATCCTTCAAGAGGGGATATTTATTTTAAAAAAGGGGATTGCCTAGGGTTGGCAAATTTTTCCAAAGAAAATCGAGAGGAAAAAAATGTATTACAATTCAATTTCAGTTTTTACGACAAAAAATAAATGCCTTTTACCTATTAAAAATAAATTGTATGGTGCACAGTACAGACTGACTCCTGCTTTGATATTAAAATATACATTTACTAAAAACTCAAGATTTGTGAAAAGAAATATTATTTTTATACATTGTTGTAAAAACGTCCCCCTAAAGATCATAAATGAAATAATATACACTCTTATTTACTTAATGTCATTAGGAAATATGAACATTATTACAGAAAAATTTATCAAAGAGAAACATCTTTGACCACCAAAGAGCATAACAATCAAAATCATTTACAAAGACCTGAATTAATGAATATATATATTTGCTTATAGCTCAGAAATTATTGGTTTTATAAAAATATGTTTGAAATAAAAGATTTTATATTTTAAAGTAGTACAATTTTAAAACGATAAATTATTTCGCACCTCAAATAGTTGTGGAGAAATGATCTAAGTAGGAAAATCTCCTTTATGTAAGATACTCTTAAAATTATTTTCATTATAAAATGAGAGTTTCCATCTTCTTTATTATGCTGAAAAATGTTGAGATTTAAGATTTAATCAAAATCGTTGAAGCGAATTTCGAGAAAATCGATGTTTTCTCTTTTTGCCCTTCAGTAAATTACCTTTAATTTTAGGGTTAGATATATAATTTTAAAAAGCCCTCGGAGAGGCCTTATGAAAACCCTAGATACCAAGTGTTAGCCCAATTGGTAAAATGTTTTCTGTTCTAGCCCTAGGTACAGACAGACAGATAGATGGACTGACAGACAGACATACGGCATTGCGAAAACCACATTTTGTTTACAGGGCGTCATGAAACATCAACATTTTTCAAAATCTTGAATTAGATTTTTTTGACGATCACAATACTTTTTCTCTGAGGTATCGAGAGAAAGTAAAAAGTAAGCAGAAGTTAAAAGATAACTCATATTTGCTCATACTTTGAACACAATGTGACAGTTGATCGGCCGCTGTTTGTATGGTATTGTTTAAAATATGTGCTGGGGAAACTACACCTTCAATGCAAGTACCTAATTCATCATTTAACTTTGTTAAAACACAGTTTATTTTTACAAATCATCTTCCTTTTCCACCACAATTGATATTCGCATTGTCACCATTAAAAAGCTATATATTTTTGAAAACAAATGTTCAAATTCTTTTATTTCTAAATACAATAGAGCGAGATGATGTCAAATGTTTCACAATTTAAATTTCCATGGGTTAATTTAATTAAGCTTTTTGTAAAATATTGGACAACTACTGTGACTATTTGCTTCTTCTTTGTGGTAACTGGCGTCCGTACTAATTCTATAATATGAACAAATTGATATCTCTTTGATAATCGAATCTATTGAATGAGGTTTAGGACTTTGATGATCCATTTTGTAGCTTTGGTTTTGGTTGGTGAATACATTTATTTGCTATTTTTAAGTCCCTAAAAGCCTTTGGTATTAGTTTGTTACCGCAGTCAGTAGATGAAAAAGATTGATGATGTTTTACAATATGGTAAGAAAAGCATAATTCGGTAGCAATCAACTTATCTTCATTGTTACCGCCACGTTTTACGAAAAAAAATGTGTGAGTCACCTTTACTTGACGAGTCAACGTTGGATTTATGTTTTTAACTGCTAATATGCTCTTTAATGTCGGAGATAATGCCATGACCAACACTAAAATTTGAATTGCAATGCTTGCAAAATGTATCTAATGTTAATAGGCCTCCATCACCGATTGCGAAGTTAAAGTACAAAAAACAATAATAACGGGAAAATCGTGTGTCCCGAAGTGGTCTTTCGAGACACTTGGACTATCATCTAAAATACGGGACAAGTTTGGAAAATCGGAAAGTTTGTCAACCCTAGATTACCATACCTAGGATGGCGGGGTAATCATTATGTTGACTGAATGTGGATGCTTGTCATAGGACATCTACAGCTCAGGTTATCGACATCCTAGTACATCCTGTACACAGTTACTATTTATACTAAGTACTAATTTATGCTAAATGAACACACTTAGATTAGTATATCATACTCTAGTATATTTAAAATTAGACAACATGATATACTACTCTGAAATAGTTCAATAATGAGCCACGATGTTGACTAGACTTATAACCAAGAACAAGAATTTGCTGTTCTACAACTGTCAATAAAATAACTTAAACAAACACTCTTAAAACTCTAAAAAAATATGAATGCATATTTACATAATAATACCTGAAAATGTGAACAAAGACTCGTAATGTATGCACCTTCCTAAACCAAACATGAACGTTATAAAAAGTGTAAACTAAAAAAAATACAAACGAGTAAGAAATAAAATCCCTTTAACAATTAAACTCTTTTATTTTGCTAAATATGAACCTTGATGAACTAATATCGGCTTTAGAAGCCATATTAACTCCTTCCCAATGCATCCCTTTAAAGCCTATTAATAATGTGTCACCAGGAATGTTAATTTTCCAGACATACAAGTAAAAATGTACTAGATAATTTGAAGCCTACATTTTATTTTAATCCGGAAGACAAAAATAATTTAGAGTATTAATCGAATCACGAAACACTGATGGACCTAAAAAATATACTTACTAAACCTAAATATGTCTATAAATGATTCACCAACTATGCAAACCAAAATAATTTGACCTAAAAGTCCAAAATGACCAAAAATACCAAAATTGACATGCACACAAGGGGTACATGACCAGAACTTAAGTATGCTTGAGCAGTGTCTGTAATGTAAAAAAAATGTTTCATAAAAATAAGGAACCTTCCTATATACGAAGAGCTAGATGATTTTTTCAATTCCTTAAGTATGTTTGATTCATATTATCATAATAATGTATATTATGACAAAACAATTAAGTTTAGTAATAGTGTTAGTTATACATCTCTTAAACGTGTACTTAAAATTGAGTGCTAAGCAATGTAAGTCCTGTTTAGTATTAAAGGTAGCCCTCCGAGTTACATGAGATGATAAAGGAAAAATTATTTGAGATGAAATGTACCCATTTTTGCCAAAACAAAATGTAGAGCTATCTCGTAAAAAAAAACTCAGCAGACCTGGTTTGGAGTGTAGTTTTTTTTAACTCTTTTTCATTTGCAGTATTAAACGTGCCCTTTCTGAACGGAGTATTATATCAGCTTGTTTTTACTATTCTATACCAACGTTTATGCTAGGTTCATCTCCCAATCTTTCCACTTATTTTCTTTCTACTCTTCTATGCCCTTTAATTTATGTAACGCTTCAACCTCTTTTGCCTACATTGTGACTGACTGTGTTTCTATGGTAACGATGTTGTTCAAGGCGTCCCTCGTTACCATAGAAACGAATGACATGACGGAGAGACTAACGTTTACTACATTACAGCTAGTTGTCCCATCACTACTGGCACTACTTACGCTATCATTACCGATCAAGATAAGACAAACGACCTCTCAGATAAAAGCTGGCTGAATCAATATTTATGAACAATTAATGTCCTTTTTCAATAAGCTTGATATAATCATTCAATTTTGAAAGATGTACACTTTTTTTTCCCTCGCGTTTTACTGCCCGTTCAGGATACTCACATTTATCTAAACCAAAGGGGTAGGAATTAGTAAGATAGAATTAAAATTAAATGTACTCACATTTGTATGTGTATTTAGAGAAAAACCATTTATGAAAAAACCACCTATGTGCATCACTATGGGATTCAGACCTCCCTGCCCTGCCTGACATTAATTCCACGTACTTACCGATCATAATTATAATAATTTGTGGGATAGTGAGTCTAGATTTGATTGATGAGGCCAGAGTTTGATTCTTGCTGGGTGCTTTGAGGATTGTTTACCGTTTTTTATACAGGCATGCTGATGAACTATATTTTAGTTAATACGTATTAGTTTGTTCTTTTAAATTAGAAACCTTAACACGGGATTGAAAAGAAGGTAAGTTAAAGCCCATATTAAAAGTCTTTATATATTTTTTTTTTTTTGCAAAACAAATAGAATATCAGCTCTTCTTAATATAAATTTAGTTTAGTTTTCTACATAAAGTAATCTCGAATGTTCTTGAATATTTGTCTTAAGCATCGCGGGGTTTGAACATGATTGTTTTTCTTCGTTTAAAAAGTTTCTTTTAAAATTACACTATGCTCATAACAGATAATAAAAATATTAATTTTGATTACTGGATTTAAAATTAAACAGTATCTTCTGAAAGGATATTTATTTATTTTTCCTAAATACTTATATATTTATAAGAAATGCAAGAGTATTTACTTTAACTTGCATTCCATTTTTCATAAAATTAAACCATTTTATTTAGTATCAGAGAGAGCTGTTAATATATTTAAGTAATGGACTATGAGTAATGCTAAGATGTAG
This sequence comes from Timema monikensis, assembly GCA_902151445.1. Classification (NCBI taxonomy): domain Eukaryota; kingdom Metazoa; phylum Arthropoda; class Insecta; order Phasmatodea; family Timematidae; genus Timema; species Timema monikensis. The sequence goes on along the minus strand of CABFVZ010003371.1, from coordinate 71,880 downwards.
CCGTACCCATCAACCAGGCCACGGGGCGAGGGATATTTGTGGTACTAAAATTATTAATGCAGACTGAAATGAGAGGGCCAAAGGGGTTCAGATACGCGCCACTCATTTATAAACTCGACAAATGCTTGTAATATCATTCCTGGCCATGTTTTCCTGCTTGGCCCTATCCAGAGGGCAGGAATGGAAGCAGTTAATGGTCATTAGTTATCGTACCCTTCAGCCTCTTCTTTCTCTATCCCCTCACATCCTTGCATCCTTGACATTTGTCTCTTGCCGCCATTACTCAGCTTCAGCGTGGTCTTATCTACACACACTTTAACTTACAAGTGCGTTTCTAAGACCTTAATATAAAAACGTGTCAACTCAAACGTTCAATTTTATGGCAATAATGAAATTGATAATTATTTATGTATTGAGCGGAACAAGGTTCTGATTTAACTCCCCACTTTTAAATTTCATCTACCAGTTTGTTTAATTAAACTGCTAAATGCGTGGCGCAGTTTAACGAAAGCTGGCAAATACATTATTGAAACTTAGGCCAAGTGACGTAAGTATTTTTACATATATTGCATGACTGACAACCAATAACCAAGACTGACCACGTGAACAACAATTAATCTCTACGATTTTAATGTAACAATAATTTTAAACCGTTGCTCCTATTTAATAGAAGAAGTGACGATTACATTTACAAACAAAGTTAAATAAGGAAGGTTGGGAAGGTGCAAGCTATAAGATAAAAAATACAAATATAATACATCAGCTTATTTAAATTTAAACGATTTAATATAATCACATACGGTTCAAATAGGTCTTAGATTAAACAGACCTTTGCATATTTAAAAAAATCAGCTACCAAAGACGTTTACATCTCAACTGGAAACTAGGAATCAACACAAATTAAGTTGATTCTAATGTTGAGTTTAGTATAGAGTCTAGTAACTTTTCAATTTAGTAATAAAGCACATTCTGGCAGTAAGGTGCGTCTGCCTGAACAAGGTGACAAAATAAATATAAAGCATATATTAGGCAACAATATAAGGAATCTATCTAGCCTCACGACCTAGACTTAGAAAAGAAAAAATACATTATTTATAGTTAAATAATAGTTAAAGATATCAAATTATAGTAAGTCCAAATTTAGAGTCACTATGATGGTAGTTAAATGAGCTAGCTAGAAAGATTTAACTCCATTGAGAGTTACGAAACACAAAGATTAATCTCCTAGAAGATGAACTATAATTTTACAGATAGTAAATGGCGAGCTACCTGGAATCTAGGCTGTTAAGATACTATGGCCGGTCTATTCCTTATTAGTACTGCCTGGACATTCAATAGTATGTTTATACTTCCACCCGATCTTGGGCACACAATAGCTAGTGCAAACAATAAATGTATTGACTAATAAAAATGACGCCTGAAGGAGACAGACTAAGCACTATTCCCGTGGACCACTACTACGAACTTGTAGTACTCTCACAGGGTATAGCATACCGTAAAAAGGTACACTAAAAAGAAACCATAGGGACTGCTATCTTTCACAGACCTAATTAGGTCATTGGACAAATCATTAGATAACCTGATTTCTACCATTAAGTGTTTCTAAACATAATCCATGGAGTTTAGGGAGTCATAACTATTCCATAGTACATAAAAGTATGTTTTATAAAAATATGTCAGACACACAGACATACTAAATAATGTCGTAATGGACGAAGATACATAGAGCATTAAGCCCTTCATTCAAAACAATGCTTTATGAGCATAGAAAAACAAGTCAGAAACACTGACATTTAATCCTATATCATATGGACATAAAAAACTAGTAAGAACCCTAAAGGTCAAATATATGCCTTATGGACATAGAAAAACAAATCAGTAACTTTGACAAACAACAATGTCATCTGGTCATAGATAAAGAGTAAACACTCTGAACATAAAATCTTCGCCTTATGGACATATAAAAAATCAGTTACTCTGACCAATACATAGATAAAGAGTAAGAACATTAAACATCAATACTACGCCCTATGGGCATGGAAAAACAAGTTAGACATTCTGACACCAAAACTATGTCTTATTGACATAATTTTAAAAAAGAGTACTACCACGCTAACGCAGATTATAACTTTTAAATACTCATAGTCTCAGATGAGGCTTTATCTGCACAGAGGTGGAGAGACTGGCACCTCACGTTTTTTCTAAACTCATGTCACTACACCATTAGTGTAGTTAAAAATAGATTTTCACACGGGTATTAACTAAGATACAATCAAATTGGTTGTAATATATGTGCCAAAGGTAATACATTATATGAATTGTTGAGTTGGGCATAGAGTATATTATATAGGGTCCTTTGAACAGTGTCCCATAACGTGTGATCTTGGAAAAGGTTACGTGCCTAAGGTCCCTACAAATCCACATACCAAACCAAATTGTGTCTTCCAAATTACATCTAGACCATAGATAACTAAGATTTTTAATTTTTTATTAAAGTAATCAAATATCATGGAGCAGGAGATACAGCTCAAATGGAATAATCTAGAACCGTGTTCAAGGTATTGACTGGCAAACCCAATGGGAACGGACCATTGGAAAGAACTAGACATAAATGGGAGGATAACATTAGAATCGATTGTGAAGTGTGATGAGGGGGACTGGATAGAACTCTCTCAAAATAGAGATAGGTGGCGTACTTATGTAAGTGCGGCAATACACTTTCGAGATCCTAATGCCCAAGAGCTGGGGTGGACAACCCCACTGCTAAACGCCACATGTGGGGGATTTGAGTTTGCAAGCTCTCACAGAAAAATAAACTTTTTCCTGATGGCGTGTGCTGGTTGTAACTTGATATTTCCTGCATATAGTTGGAAACATTCCGCTTTTTGAATAAGACAGTGACGCAACACTGTCATCCCATACTCTCCTCCGCTCCCTTTCCCAACATTTAGTTTTATTGCTGCCTTCAGACATAGAGACCATTAAATTTCACATTAAATTATCTTAGATTTTCAATTTGAACAATTTTCAAATTTTGCGGCTGAGGCAGTTGTAACTTGTTGTCAAATTGTACATAGTATGAATAAAATTGTTAAAATGATTTGTTTCGTAAAAGTTTGATTGAGCTACTTAATTTCTCACGCTTTACACGTTGTGGTGAATTTAACTTCTCATTTGCCACATCTGTGGCTACATCCAAAAATGTGTGGCCCATCTCTGCCCTAAAGTAGCTAAGCTTAACAAGTATAACTAGTAAGATTGTGAAACATAGAAGTTGCTCCCTCAATGTTTTTCTCGTTATTACAATCCAAAGATTTCTTCTTGAGTTTGAAGTTGATATTTTACATTGATAATAGGGCAAGGAAAACCAATTAATACTATATGATAATTATACCTTATATCCATAGATAATTACCAGTATTAACGCGGTTTAAGAAATCTGTCTCGCAATATATAATATGTAGGATTGAATACTACAGAGAGTCTCAATAAATTGATTCGGATTTTAAATACAATTCACTTGAGATGAGCAGCAGTCATATTGAAAAGGATGGATGGATAGTATAAAAAAACAACATCGTTTTGCCTGGGCTCAATGAACGTTCTCTCCCAATTTCATTAATATTGGTAAGCGTATTTGGTAGTAAGCATAGAACAAACAGATGTACAGACAGATTGATGGACTACCAACTGGTTGAGTTAAAAAAGGGCCTCACTCCACATATTCAACTAAAAATACAGTGCCCCAAATAGCACATCTTTAATTTTAGGAAAGTAGTTTGATTTTTTAAATTTATAAATCAATGTACAATCTTAAAATTAAAAGATTAATTTGGGATAAACAAGTCACAAAAAAAATGCCAGCATGGCGGTTTTTAATGTTAACCTTTTGATATCCAAGGGATCCCGATTGTAGTGTACAAATAGCACTATATTATTTAAACGTTTTATGAAAACAAAAGTGATGGGCATAAAATATTGTATTACTTCTGATTCTTTCAAATAACAACCACGAACACTAAAGTATTTTTATCAGATAAATCTATAATGAAATTTAAAATATACCTTGGGAACAGATGACCAGTGAGCCAAACTTTGGGAACCCTGTCAATGACATTAGAGTAATAATATTTTGTGTTTTAAAAAATCTCGATTTGTCAACCATGTTATATCAATATGAGATTGCATCAATTTGTAATGATTATTAATATTGTACTCATTTAGTCAACACTTTGCTTATATGATGTCATTTGTACAGTCAATAATAACTACCGTGTTCATTTATTCTGGTTGACTGGTCTGTGTTTGGTAAATAAAATGTTAATTAATTGAATTGAGTAGACGGCTGGAATGAAATTTAATAGAAAACATATAATAAGAATATAAAATAAATTAGTAGTATAAGTAATCACAAAGCCATTTGAATTATTATATCAATGAACTTTAGCAAAAACGCAATAAATGATATAATTTTGAGAAATATTACTAAAATATTTCTACATCCATCCAAAACTGAATTCAATACCAGTTGTCACGTGTAAAAAGGCGTCAGTCACGTTGGCTTAGAATTAATGAGGAGGCCTGTGTTTGAATTCCATCAGTCAATGCCAAGGTAGTATTTTTACTAAATTGTTTCTCACTCTTCCTTTACAAGAATGCAGGTAGATTTATTCTAAATTATACCCTCATATTCTTTACCTTAGAAATGAAAATATGTAAGTAGTAAGACTTTTTTCTAATAAATGAAGAAAGTATATATTTTTCTACTATTTTTAATTTTACTAGAGCCCACATAATTGACACGTAGACTCTCTTATGGTCTAGTTTTCCAGAGACCGCGAGATTGAGGTTAGAATCCCAGCAGCACATTTTAAGGGTGGCTCTCACTAAACGGTTTCCCATTCTCTCTCCATGTATATTAGGTGGCATTTAATATAATTTAATTATCTTTTCTCCATTAGTGTAACTAAAATACGTGTAAACAAGATGGGAAAGGCATGACGAAAAAAAAAGTTATTACATTTGTAATTAGAAATAGTCTGTACTCAAAATGGTAAAAATTTTACCTCTCTAACTACCAAAATAGACGGTGCTAAAACCCAAATCTACGATACCACTATTGAAGGAGGGATATTAGTCTACAATCTACATTAACAAGCGCAAGGTCGTAATCTCTAATTGAAGAGAAGGCCGTCACTGGGCGTCGTTTGTCACACAGCGCCTCTCGGGCGACAAACCATCTGTTCCCCCAGTGAAGAAACTTACTCTTCCGTACTCAACGCACAACTTCCCCTGTCTCTCTTTAATTACCATATGTTGCCATCTCCCACCCTCTCCACTCCTAACCAGGAACGCCAAAACTTGCAGGGTAAACTATTGCATTCTTCTTTACAACTTCGGAAAAAAAGGAAAACTGCTTCTATAGCTTAACGCATCTGCGTGAACTAGGCCTTCCGTCTGTCCGACTCAACTCTACCTTCGTTCAATCTCTCTCTGTTTTTATTTCCCGCTCTCTCACTCATACACAATGTATTTCATACACACAAACACACTATTTCTCTTTCTCACCCCCTCAAATTCACAAATACACATACTACCCATTCGTGTTATACGCCTATGTACTAATTGCATTAAACGGTTAGAGATTAGTAAGGCTTAATTTAAAATAAACGCACCCTCATTTACGTGAAGGGAGGGTTAAAAACCATAGAGGAAAACAAAACCCTTAGTGCACCCGAACCCTGATTGAACCCCGATCTCACCAACCGATCTGGTCCAACACAAGAGTAGCGCGTTAGACCACATGACCACCTAAGCGGGTTACGTCTTTCATTCATCATGATGGAAACATCTCATCTATCAATGAACATAACACATTTTATTTCATATGATGAAAAAATTCTCAATATGTTAATAAATATAACCACATCAGTGGTCAAAGCCGTCACTCTCCTCTCAAGAGACTAGATTGATGGTTATGGGGAGGTCAAGGTTCCACTCCCAGCTGGGTGTACTGAGTTTTTTATTTTACTTAATGGTTTCCCACTCTTCCTCAAAACAAATTCGGATACAATTCATCAAGATTGCACCTTACTTATTTCCATTTGGTTAGTGTAAATATGTGAACATATTGGACAGGTATTAAAAATCAGATCAAAGGTAAAATCATCGTCACACATCATGATTGCTATGATATATTCTATTAACTGTATATATGGTCACGTGATTTAAGATGTCACTTTCACAATATAATATTGTATTGGTTATTGGGAAGATTGAAATCCTGGGTAGATGTACTGAAGGGTTTTTCCGAAATGGTTTTTCACTTTATTTTCCACTCATACTGAAAGCAAAATTCCTTTACCCTTCGTTATAACGTTTGTGTAAGTATAGTGTTTGAATATAATATGTGATACGCAAATATAGATTTGTATTTCTGAAATAGTTTAGAACGTGTTCTCTGAATACCTAAGTGTGAAGAAACTAATATTGAATACAGTTCGATTCAAAATAAGAGGAAACGTTATTTTACAGTAATTAAATTTTCACATATTAATAAGTTAAGGAGGGGATGTTGGGGACGCGAAAGAAAGTTTTATTTTTTAGTTTTTATCGCAAACATTTTTTTGGCGAAAATAAATAAATAATTTATTCAATACAAATAAAGTGTATAATTTTCGTCACTTAGTGATATCAACAATTGCTGGATATCTATCTGTCTTGAGCATGAGCAGAGTGGTATAAGATAAAAAAAAGTTTTCTTTAAATTCCTGGACACAATTGATATATGTTCAAGAAATTTTGATGTGACCATTCGAAGAAAATTAAGCTATATGTATGTGAAGGAGCAATATTTAATTTAATTTGACCAAAAAAAAGTTTTGTAATAAGAACTTCAAAAACACCTACCTTTTCTAGCCTCTTACTACTCGCTCAGGATATACGTATACATTAATTACGCTAGTGAAAAGGGATTAAAGAAGATTTGGCTTAAGAGAAAATGTAGCTGCATGTGCGTGGAAGGAGGTTGGAAAACATTTTTTTTTAATTCACCATTAGTACACCTAACCAGAACTAAAACCCTGATCTCCCCATCAACAGAAATACATTATAATACGAGAGTGACATGTTGACTGCCAAAAAATGTTAGTATTATGTAAAAGTTTCTTCCGACGAGAATCATATTATAGTAAAAAGATATTACCCAATAAACACTTTATTCGTCTATTCTCTTAGTCATGAACTGTAGTTTCACACCCCCTTCTTCTAAAATGAGCCTCATTTTCTACATCTTTCTCTTTATTTATCCATGTGAATATCTCGTTATTTCGTTCCCTCTTTCCCATCACCGACTGGGTAGGCCAACCATAGAAAGTTGTCCTCTCCCCCGTCAGCCATTTGTGTGTTTCACCCCTCCCCCTGACAGCCAAAACACCCAAAACACTCTCCCTCTCCTTCTAATGGTTATTTAAGTGTGGCTTCTACTAATGTGTTCTTCTTGGCTTCTCTTTTGTAATCGCGTATGACTTTCCTGAAGGGACATCTGCCTTATCCAACAGCAGGAGAAAAATGGCATCAACTCCAAAAACAGAAAATTAAAAGTTTTTAAGGGGATGGTAGTAAATATATTTTCTTTAAATATCAGCTTAGTCTCAACTTATCTTATTTGCCATGATTTAATTTGAAATTGGATGATGGTGTTACACGAAAAGGTCAGTTAGACTATTCAAATGAACAAATACAACTAAACACGCTATAGTAATCATGCGCAATAAGTGTTTGGCATATCTATGTAGCTTACCTGTGACAGGAATTCCAAGTTAAAATACAAATCAGGTATTTTGGGGGTAATTATTATCCTAAATATTTCCCATTCACCCTCCATGCAGACCTAAGTACATATCCTCTCAATAAGACCTTACTCATCCCTACCCTTATATTGTTATTAAGTGCGTAAGGCCCAATCGTTTAGTAGGTCGTAATGGAATATATATACGTAGTAAACTGATACATTGCCAAATTTGGTTCATACCGCTTTTTAATTATTCCCACGTTTGATATGGTTAAACAACTCTCTCTTTTGCCTGCAATAATGTAGGAGACATTCCTCATGACTTTTGTGAGGGCGGAGGAAGAAGGTTTTAATTCAGGAACCCTAGAGTTGTTGTTGGCTTTATGATGCGTGTTGAAATTAGGGAATAATGAAATTAGAAGCTTTACATGCGAAGATGTGGGGAGAAGCTGTGAGAAGAATCTTGTTGACTTAATTTGTCTTCAAGTCTGAATGTTCACGTTAGTATGAGCGCAGTAAATTAGAGGTTAATACATATAACACTTGTGTGAAGGCGGTAATTCTCAAGCAAACGTAATGAGCCTAAACATCTAAAGCTATTTCTGATAAGCGTAAGCATCATTATAAACGAGAGATCCAAGCGAGACTAAAGGGTATATGTAATAATACCCTTAGCCTAAAATAATTATCATATAAACACGCCATTAATTGTGTGTTTCTAAATATTAAATTAATTGGACCTACTAGATGTATAAACACGAATAGCTTTATGATATACTAGCTTTTTCCCGCGGCTTCGCTCGAGTTAGTGTTTATTTTGTAAATAGATTCTGGTTGTCGGTCGACACAGGAAGTATGAAAATAAAAAAGATGAGCTTATTCAGGTTGTTGGTCAATACAGGTAGAGATAAAGAAACATACAAACTACACAAGATAAATAAGGATTAAGTGTAGGAGTAGAAAAGAAGTAACAGAGTGTGTGTCAGTAGAGTCATAGGTTATGCCTTGCCGCGGATTGAAAATACCACTCCATATTAAATTTTACCTACAGTTAATTAACATCCCTTATTTAATCCGCTTGTTCTTGGCCGTAGCAATTATGGGAACAGAATAGATAATTATTTTAGGACGCTCCTATATACTATGTTGTATGTCCTTCCATTTGGCACAAATACATACAAATTCTGGGCATTGAACACACGCGAACATGCTACATATAGCTAGCTGGCCATGGGAAAAACATGGCTTTTCCAAATGCACATCTGCTACCTGTAATGTTTGCTCTTGAGATTTGTTAATAGTAATAGCAAAACTAAGTTTGATTGGAAACTGGAGTCTTTTGAATTGAAATGGTAGGTCAGTAGGGATTATTAGGATTCACGGTATGATTACACTTTCCCCTTTTCCCATACCTGTTTAAATGTTGGCACATATTATATTTTGCCCTAATTGTGTAATACGAAGCCTCGTCCCATTACATAATCGGGGTGCATCTAAATTTCGCATAAGCATAACTGGTACACCTAATTTCAATTGTAGTTTATGCGAGGGTACACCCGATAGCTCCAGAGAATTTAAAAACTCAGTGGGATATGAAGTGCTCTGTTCTGTGTCCATGAATGTATATATTGACAAATACTCCTTTATTTATCCCTGCACCTCTTTCAAAATATCAGTGTTGATTTTGTTAACGATTTCATTTTTCGGTGCAAGAATTACTCTTGCACACAACCAGTGATCACAATTAAAATATAGTTGTAAGTTTGGGTAAACTTTAGCAATGAGCTCCACATCATTTTCCACCAAATTACAGAATTCCCCTGTAAGTTATATAAAACCTTCAGCATCCGTGTACAAACGTCAATCGCCAATTTTCAATAGTGTATCTGCGTAATTTCCTGAATCTACGTCATTATAAGAAAAAAATATACCAAACCTAAAAATTAAAACAAACAAACTATTGCCTTAATGGTAAAAAAATAGAATTAGAAGTAAGATAACTACCCTAAAAATAATAAATGATAAACTATCGCTCAAGGAAAAAAGGAACAATATAAACTGAAAACGTAAAAAAAATACAATATTATTAAAATAGGACTAAACACAGATGAATACACGATAACTAATCAATGTTTCAAACAAATGAATCGCAAAAATGTTTTGTTATTTCCCATCGATACGGTCCCCCAACTCCCTTTCTTTCCTTTCTCCAAACTTCACAATTATGAGTAAAATAGCCATAGATAATACAAAATGATAACGCGTTTTAAAATATGCTCAGCGCCATCTATCGGATTTTGGCAGTAATGAAATCTTAGTACATTAAATAGTATAAATAGATACCACGCCATCTATCGAGTTGTTATAGTACTAAACGTTAAAGGCACATTAGTAAAAATAATGTTTTTATTTAAGTTCATCACAGTATCATACCAAACTTCTTGCGACAATTTTGTCATTTATCATAACGGGGTGAACAGACAGAGCTTAGTTAGCTGAATGTAATTATTTTGAATCATTTTAAGATAGATTTGCCTAAAATAACTTGGGAACAGATTTTTATTAATCATTTTAAGATTGATGTGCTTAAAATAACTCGAGAACAGATTTTATTTCGGGAAATCAGATTTTCTTCCAGGATACCGCAGGTCCCTTTTTCTGTACTCCAGGCATCATGTTGCAATTCATGTTCTTATCAGTAGGCCGAGTTGCTATGCCGGATGACCGTCTAAAAGTTATTTTTTTTCTATCCCTCGGGAACAGTACTCTTTTTTCTGGATGAAAGGTACCCTACGTCCTTTTATGTATCCCTCAGGAACAGTACTTTTTTCTGGATGAAAGGTACCTTATGTCCTTTTCTGTACCCATGACAACGTGTATGCAAAATTTCATGATGATCGGTCGAGTAGTTTAGGCGTGAAAGCGTAACTAACAAACAAACAAACAATCAAACAAACTCACATTCGCATTGATAATATTAGTTAGGATTATAGGATACGTAAATTATATTTCAATTTGTAACATAAAGGAAACAAGACCAGTTTTTCCTAACCACTGCTTCTTAAGATCCGTTCGGGCTGTATGCATTATCCATTTTCAGATCCTCCAACATTATCAGCTATTTCCTAATCTTGTATACATCCTAGTTCGTATCCACTTTCAACCTTTTCGACTTTACATGCTTGTTCATCACTTATTCTTATTTATTTTACTACAATCTATCCTCTTTCATTCATCATTCTACCTGGGTACATAAATACTGATTGTCTACACTTTTCTCATTCTTCACTACCCTCTTGTTCTTTATCACATTCATACTTTCTACCACACCTATTCTATTACACCTGTTTGCCATTAAGTTCAATTTCTATATTTTCCTCTTTCTTCCTTAAATGTGTTTTATTAGCAATATCCCCCCCCCCCACCCTCTTATTAATTTGTCATCTTTCTAACTTCTATCTCTTTATGTTTCTATAATTCATTCCTCCCCCCTTTCAATAATTTCCCCTCCACTTTTATTATCCAATAGGTAACTATTTTAAATTTATTTTCTTTCCAAACCAGAGCTCTGTAGATCTTGTTAGTTTACTGTTTATTAATTTTAATTTGTTGCTTCTTATTATTTCCTTCTCTCTCGCTCTCGTTCTGCCCAAACCTTTCATTTCATAATTTTTTTTGCCAATTTATAATGCTGAGGTTAGATACCATTCAATATTCATTACTTAACCCAACTTGATAAACTGAATTTAATCACATCCCCCGTGGTGGTTACAAAGACAAACCTACAGTCTTGTCTTCTATGGAAGTAAAAGCTATGTTAAGTACACCCCCATGAGATTCGAATTCAGACATTCTTGCTACCAGCAAATAGACTTGATAAACTTGACTTTTATTCCACTTGCCCAGTGGTGTTTGAGTTTTTCTAAGCAAACCCTCACAATTCCTAGTCCTTTTTTCTCTCTTTAGTAGCCTAGTTATTGAACGTAGTAATAAAAAGTAATTGGAGACGGACATCCTTTTAGAGTTAGCGACAAAGTTTCATAATTAAGTCCTAAATTAATTTTTTTTTTCGAAAAACGAATGCCTAGTATTTTCATTCCATTTTTACATAGTTGTTTATTTAAAAAAAAAAACACTCTTAAAAACAAAATCGTCAGTAATATATCCTTAAAGGAATTTTGTGTAGAAAAAACAAGTATACAGTAAAATTGGTCATACAAAACCCTCAATATATTCATTCATTTTTAACATAATAAATATAGCCACAACCAAAAATTTTGAATTTATAAAATCAATACCTAGAGAAAATTGCTCTTAATTTTAGAGATAGAAAACCAATTTTAATAGAATATATGTATAACATTTGAATATCAAGTTTTTCACAAAACTATTAAACCATTTCGGCTGTAACCACAGGGACAGACAGATAGATGAACAATATGAGGACTGACATGATCGTAAAACCCACTTAATCGTTTTAGAAAGTTATTATTCCTCTTGTTGTCTCTCTGTATCTCTCTCACCTGGCATGACGGTGGGTGACGTCATAAGGAAGTTGATACAGGCCGCACCCGTGCCATGCCCAAAGAGCGTCACGTTTCCAGCATCCCCGCCGAACAGAGCGATGTTCTGCTGCACCCAGTGAAGCGCCGCTATCTGGTCCATCAACCCGTAGTTGGCTACCCTCGCTTTCAGGTGAGGTGCCAGGTTGGCGTTTAGGAAACCTGGGAACACACACAGGGTTGATACTCATTCATTACCAGCTGATATGTCCTGAAAAGAGAAGAGGTCTATCCACATCTTTACCAAAAGTAGAGAGCAGCATTTTTTCGCCACAGTTTTTGTTACATCAGGACTATACGCTTTTTACCCACGCTAATGGTGTAGGAACGAGGAAGGTTGAATTTAGATTAAATAAACCACTATTTTTGTGAAGTTAGTACGGTGAATTATTTAGGAAAAAATCAATCTCAGAAAACCTTGCTCTTGTAGTTTGTGAAAGAGCGAATCATAACTATCCAGGGTATAGACGAGGCTATAAGTAAGTAATTAATATGTGAGCCACGCTGTGTGACAGATAACACCTGTCATGATAAATTAATAGAGGTTTTAATATTTATTTTAGTCAAACTTCTAAATTATGGGTAACGAGTTAAATTCCTGGCTTAATATATTGATTTTTTTCTTCACTGTGTTTTGAAGTCACTTAGGCTATGTATGTATAAATTAAGTAGGATATTAGAGTATGGTTGAGGGAGATATAAGCTTAGAGAAAATATTCCCACAGTTTCTTTAAGGGAGAGAAGGAAACCATTTAGGGAAAACAACCTTTATCACATGGAACCAGAGCTAAAATACTATACATCTGTCCCAGTTAGCCCTGTTAATCCTAATTACAAGTGGCAAAAATGTGTAGCAATATATCTTTTCAACAAGGGGGAATTAGAGTTTACAAGGGAAGGAAAAAATTTACCTGTGTATCTTGCTTTTAATAGAGGATTAGCCTTGCTGCATCTTAAGCTCACGTTCAAGGAATTACTGACGTTTACCGACTTGAGCGTAGCGTATCCAAAATAACTGATACAAATAATAATATTACTTAGCATCCTTCTAAAAAATATAATACCACCTAAAGGAATTTTTTTAATGTATAAGGTAGGTTATATGAAAGCATTTGTAAGTTGATTGATAAATAATTATCTTTTTATAAAATATATAAAAGAAATGGTTTTATAATATGTTATTAATATATTTAATATTTAAAAAATATTTTTATATCACCACGTCTTACTACCTGTTCAATTTATAGGCATGGAGACTAATTACGCTAGTGAGCTAGGAGCTATGAAGGTCTGGTTAAGATAAGATATACCAGCATTTGCGTGATGAGAGTGTGAAAAACCATTTTGGAAAACAATCTTCAGTACACCAGACCAAAATTTAAACCCCGATTTCCCTATCAACATAAGTCTAGTCTCACATCAAAGTGACGCCTTAGCCCACGTGGTCACCAACTCAGGTAATATTCAGTTCTTTGAGATGATAAAAGATCAATAACTTTCATACTGTATAATTAAAAAAAATTCATTTGTTTTCTGCTAAATATATTGTTACCTGGTAGCGTTAGTCACACTATATACCAAGGAACATAACAAAATGTATGAGAAAATGCACAGATAATTTAAGCAATTCATATTTTATTTAACAAAGATAAATACTCAGTAAGTAGTGAGAGAAGTTATTATAACGAAATTTGAAAAGAGAAAGGCACAACAATGATTCGAACCAGTAGTTTCAAAAAACCATGAATGGATCCCATTTAGCTGACAGACAAAAATAATATGTATTTTTTATTATTCATAAGGAATATAGAAGATTCTAAGTATCATAAAAAACAGTAGTAATAACACTAAGAGAGAAGCTTCATCAGAAGATTAGCCATATAAAAACCAACAATATATTGTCATAAATTCTCAAGCTTGTTCAAAGCACAAACTTAATGAGAGAAGCCCAGCCTCACATAACTTAGTCAAAAGGGACAAGACAAAGATGTATATACTAAATTTAAAGCAAAGGAGAATCCTAAAATTATCAGAATAATATATAAAATCCTGATATAAAGAAAATCGGCAATTTTAAGGACAAATACATAAAGGAAGACAGTAAATACAGACTAGTATTGCCATGCTATAATGCTCCCTGAAATGGAGCAAGAGAGCAAATTCCATAACATACTGACCAAATGGTCACACCATGATGTTGAATGAATTGTAGACAGGTTGTCAAATTTAGTGAGGGTTATTGAAACAAGGGAACAACACAAATTTTAATTAATATGAGTAGTGAAAATTGCAAACCTGATTTGGGTTTTTGGAGTTATGTGTGGAGAAACTACTCCATGAAGGTTTGAATGATTGCCTCCCACTGACTACATTTTACACTTCTCGCTTATCCGAGCAGGCCAGGGTTGATTACGATATTCTCAAACCCATGAATAAAATTATTAGTAGCACCGGGAATGCCTGCATAAGCTTCCAAAAGTAGTCTTTGATAGTGGGTATCTCCGAATCCTGGTGCAGAGTCACATTGCAAACGTACCAGGAGGCGTCACGATCCTCTGACAACAGTTATGGAAAGTCTGCATCCTCCTCATATACGTGTATGCCAGGTGGCCCCAAGAAAGGCATGCGTAATCAAGAATCAGCCTTAGTAACTACATGTATAGTATCAGTCGATTCTTCGTGAACAGGGCACTGCTATACCTGTTCATCCGTGGGCCTAAACCCTCTATCCTTTGCCAAGCGTTGGTAAGTCATTCAGTAAAATGTAGACTCTAGGTCAGTTTTATGTCCAACGTAAGTATAGCTCATCTGATCTGGTGTCCGAACCCCTGGAGAGAATTCAGCATGTAGTATTTTCTCTTCTCTGTGAAAAGCACTTCCTCCAAGGGGCCATCCATCCTTCCAAATGCATCAGGTGAGTCTAGAGTATCTTCTCTATCAGGGGCCGCATCCACAACTCTACTATTAGAGATCTGTCGCCTGCATGAAGTGACAACTGTGTGTCTGGGGATTTTGGAGTTTTGGTTACATACAAACTGAATAGGTGAGGGCCCTTGAGGGAACCCTGAAGCACTCCAGTTCAGATGCTTCTGACTTGGAATGTTGAGTTCCCAAAGGTTGTGAAGAAGGTATGGTGTGATAGATAAGATTGTAGGCCTACAATCTTAGCTAGGTAAAAGGAAAGGTGTTGGAAAACAAGTTTGAAAAGAAGTCATTCCTGCCAGACATGGTTGAAGGCTTTTGCCACTTTAAGAAAAAAAAACACTTGTCAACCTGTTGATGTTGAAGTTCTTTGTGACCTGATTGACCAGGTGGACAAGCTGGTGGAACGTTTCATGTCTAATCCAGAACTGCTCATCCACGACCATGCCCCTCTTCCGAACATGCTCATCAGTAATAGTCTTTCAAACACCTTTCTCAAACAGTCAAGCAAGCTAATCACTAGGTAATACGAAGTTAGGGCTTGGTCCTTACCCAGTATGTAAGAAGAGAGTACGTTGGCGTTCTTTCAGAACAAAGGGAGATAACTCAAGAGCAAGATTGGGTCACATTATTCCACAAAGAAGTTCATCGCCTCCAAGGGAAGGTTTTATATAATGTCATTTCTGATGCCCCCAGTCCAGAGGCTTTATTTAATCTTAGAGCGGCTAATGTCCATGATATTTAAGTCACGTACATCGGTTCTTGTTAATATAAGGTTATCTAAGAGACTGTAATGAAGATTTGTGCCATGTGAGCTATGTGCACCGGATATTATGGCTCGTCAGTCGGTATGAATTGCACCTATAAGGGCTCAGTGAGAAAATTTTTCTTCTCCTGCTAGGAAATAGCCATAAGGTTCTATCCCACAAAAAGCGGTCTTGGTGTGGGAATCCACAACAAGTTCCTCGTCGTTTGTCACAAGGGCCCATCCTGTAAGCACAGGCTATCAATATTTTACTCCCAGACATCGTTCCGGAGGTCT
Organism: Timema monikensis; assembly: GCA_902151445.1. Lineage (NCBI taxonomy): Eukaryota > Metazoa > Arthropoda > Insecta > Phasmatodea > Timematidae > Timema > Timema monikensis. Next base: position 55,562 of record CABFVZ010003371.1, on the reverse strand, counting down.
TGTAACATCTCATGAAACGCATGGACTTTATGGTTCCAGTTGGCCCTGTTCATCAAGTCCATCAAGCTTGTCAAGCATTCCCACCCCATTCCTCATCCAATTTTTCTCCCGGATATAGCTATGAATATAATTGGGCAAATAAACCTGTGGAATTCTCTTAGGACGGTGCCTACGCATTGAAACCTCGAGCACACCCTTGATGGCAAAGGTTATGAACTCCACACCCTTATTAATTTTTGCTGAGGTCGATAAAAGAAATAACAAGTTCCAGGTTCGAAAGAACGGAAGTATTGTCTGAGTCCTGATCTCCTAACTACTTCAGTACCAATCACTTTCTGATACCTGTGCTGACAACAAAGTCAAGAACTTCCTGTTGGAGGTTAGGGTTGTAAGAGTAATGGGTTGAGGAAGGGGTGCCATGGCCTACCAGATTATCTTGATCTATGAAGACATAGAGTAATTAGCTGCAAATATCCATAATCCTAATGCGCTAGGACATGTGCTTTTCGTTGTCATCACCAACGATTAAAAGAGGCGTAGTATTAGGTATCAGCACACCCATACACGCTCCTGAGGACCATTTGAGACTACGGTGAGTAGGGAATTAGTTGGAGATTAGGCGTGCTGGGCTGGTATAACCAATGCTTCCATGTGTTGTACGGGAAGAAGAATGATTGCCTGATGTCAAGGCCCCTTCAGACCAGTATGGCTGTCCCATCCTAAGCCACATCCCTCACTTGGCCATTCAAAATACAGATACAGATATACAAATATATATACAAATACAAATACTGATTATATTTTGAACAACAGATATAATTATTCCAAGAAATTAAAATAATTGCAATATATTAATTTGGCAGGACATTCAGCGTGAATGGGAGAATCAAGAGCCATGTTCAGGGTACTGACTGGAAAACCCAATGGGACGAGATTATCGGAAAGACCTAGGCACATATGGGTGTATAGCACTAGAATGTACCTTAAAGAGATTGGAAGTAAGGAGTTGGACTAGGTAGATCTATCTTAATATAGACATATGTGGCGTACTTTTGTGTGTGCGTTAATGAACTTTTGAATTTATATTATTATTATTATTACTATTAATAATAATAATATTATTAGCACCGCATCTTACTACCAGTTCGGGATATATGCACTTGCGCTAATGTGTAATGGTAGGGTGATTGTGAGATGAAATTGAGGACCTACAGTTTAACGTGGATCCAAACCACAGTGGGGGCCTGGCACTCCACACATTCACAAGTTGTGATTAATACATGTCTTGTAAGAGGGGAAGGAAGGATTTGGTAATCAGATAAATCTGTGCCGGGACCAAGGATTGAACCATGGACACCAGCACAGAAGTTTGATACCTTACCCTTAGACCGCCAGGTCACCCTCGAGTTTATAATGCCATAAAGTAGGTAAGTACAGGGAATATTTTCGTAATGATAGACTCCTTCATCACTCCATGGACAAAATCTAATTTAGAATAGTAATAAATCTTGAATCAGACATTGCAACATAGGTCAGTTTTATGTATTATTATTTATGAAAAAGTGAAACTGAGATCAGTAAATAATTTCTAACTGATTAAAAACAAGTACAACAAAATATAAATCTAATTATAAAAATTATTAAACATATCGCAATTTTGCAACCATCAAATTAAGAATGCAGTAAACCTCAGCTTGATAGGTTTATCATTACGATCGTTATCTTAGATCAAATTTTACTGTTAATTGGCCGTTATTTGGGTTCTTAAGGGCACCGGTTTCTTTAAGGTTGAAATTTTCACAGTAATGAGTTTAGTATAGGAAAAGAGCTCTGAAGCATAAGAAAAACACTAAACAATCTAAAAAACACTAAACAATGAATTAAAAACCTTGTGTAGTATTCAATAGTGGTATTAATTGAGGAAAACTAGATATATGTTTATTACCATTTAACTTCATCTCAAATCTGTGAAATTTCTCATTAAATGTTAAACATGAGTTAATTACATCTCTTGTAACTAAAAAAATAATAATATAATACTTTGAATATCTTGGTTTTTAATCCTATTAGGACGTGTTGATATGCTTCATCTCCAATTTGGTGCTAACTATAGTTTATTACCACATTCTAAATAACTTGGGATTTACGCAGCTCTGTGAAAGGGCTCAGCACCTAAGTTGATGGATCTCTTAAGGCTGCCGCCCTACAAATCAAGACCGGTGCTTTAAACCTGTAGTATGGATGCTCACTCTGCATATTTATAATGGGTACGGCAAAATAATTTTAATATTGGTGACACTTTTTCATTGTCATTACAAGTTCGTGTAATTGTATCATAGTCAAAAATTGAAACGACCAGGTGTTTGTTTTTAAGGTCATGAGATAGTTAGAATTACTAATATTTTTTTAGTCTATAGCAGGGAAATTAACAGTGCTGGTGGTAGCGAGTTATCTTGTGAAAGATATCAAGTAGACTGTCTCAGCCCATTCCAGCAACACCAAACAGGTAAGTAAGCTGGGTGGAAGCTGGGTGTGTCATTAGTTGGAAATATCAGACCGTTTGTTTTAGACAAGCATATTATATTTTGCTTGTTGGTGTTGTCTATAGGATCGGTACAGCAAAAACAATAAATTTAATTATTAAATATACAAGAATTAGAGCTCAGAATTTTATGTAATTACATATTTTCATCCTGCCAGTTAGAAGTGTGAAAACCTAAATGTCGGTAAATTAGGTTTTTTAGTACTATATTTCCTGTTTTAATTTTACATATTTTCACATATATTGATGAATTATACATATTTTTGAAGATATTTTATTAAATTACATATTTGCGTGTTTTTAACTGTGGTATTTCTTTTATGTATATCTTGGGGAAGATAATTTAAATTATGTGTCACTAATTTTCAGAAATTACACTTTCATAAAGAAATTTAAATAGTGAAAGGATGGCATTGAGAATTCCAAGTCAGGTGCGCTGGCTTGTCAGAGAGGATTATGGTTGCCGTAACGTAACTTTGCGTTTAGCTTTATTTATGCTGTTAAGAGGAGAGAATGCAGCGTTGCGTGATAGTGGCCTCAGAAGAACGTCTCTCACGTCGTGTGTTAGTTTGTAAACACAAGTCGATGAGTTATAAAAACAATAATTCTTGTATCTGATTAGCATATTTTCCCGTTGTTCTTTGGTCAAGAGAAAAAGACATATATCAAGTGAAAATCAAATAACAAATAACGAAAAAGGAACCCAAAATCAACCAACAAAATGTAAAATGAAGTCTCTCACATAGTACAACATGAAGATCAGTCTTTTGAAAATAAAAAATGACCAACCACGTATCTGACATTCACTTGTTTTCAAAGCACCGGCAACAGTAGAGCAAGAAAACATAACGTCACCTGTCGACCAAGTGAATTTTACAAAAATTTCACGTGACAAACGTCCATACACAGATTGTATGCCTACCAACGTCTCTTTCGACTAAATTTACCTTCCTTCAATGTGAGATATTTTCCCATTGTTAAATATTTAACTATATGTTTTAACTGATTTTGCTAAATGTTTATGTACATATTTTTTAGGGTAATACTACATAAAACCCATGTTCTATATATTATAATTTACCATTCAAACACATTAGTAAAATTAACGAGTAGAGTTAGAAAATAATAATAAATTAATTCTAAATATTGACTGAGTACTACAAAAAGAAGATTAAATCAAATTATCGGAGTATACTAAGTATAGTATTTGTATAATATTAGAAACGACGTAAGTTTACCACTTACCACTATAAAACATTTATACATTTAATAGAGTTTTTTTTAACATAATATCAAAATTTAATTGTTTACACTATATATACATGTATAGTTATACCTAATTTCAGCCCCATACATTAATTACTTTACATTAAAGATGGTATATGAAAAGAATAATATATCAAGGTTGACCACTTATTTATTTATTTATTATTATTTATTAAAGTTTGAAGTATTTAAATTTAGAGAAAACGCAAATATCCACAAGTCATCATTTTGAGAGGGTAAATCTGAAATAATTTCACCAATGATAGTTATTTCGGCCATGATGTGCATCAAACCTAGAACTCATAGCTTAGAAGATAGACACACTATTCACTCACCTATGATCTTGGATGTTTGAGATTATGTAAACTATTTAATAACCTATACATCAAGAAGTGTTTTTATTCAAAATAAACTACTTTTTTACTATGTGTGATAATTTATTTTAAAAATAACATCACTATGACCAAGAACTATAGTACTTACATTAATGAATGTATTTAATAAAAATGCTCTTTAAGTGGTGATCCTGAATAACTATGTAGTAGGTACGATATAGAAAACTGAGATAAACTACCAAAGGGTTTGTTGTGTAGACCATGTGACACTCTCCACTCGCAAATGTTGATAAAATTATCGCCAGTGGTGGTGGCTGCTAGATTAGTACAGCTCTATTGCGGGCTCACGACATGGAGTTTTTTTCTATGGAGTTTGAGAATAAGGGTTTGTACAACTTATTAAAATTTGAAATCTGTTACTCTCTAAGAGAGTTTCTCAAACTGTGAGGTAACAGTTTGATGGTTTATTTGAAGCACTGGCTCATTTTATCATGCTTTTTAAGGTTCTTGTTGGATATAAAACATGTTTTGCTTTGACCAGATAACCAATAAAAAGATTATGACGTTTGTACCTGCATATCCTTGTGAACTTAGTTCCTTAACAATAATATATTAAAACAACCAAAAATCAAAATGTTTGTAAAAATGCCCCTCTCACGTTTCTAACAAAAATAAGACCCAACATAAACCGTTATTAAGATAGGGAGCAAAGCTCATTCTTCCTAATAGCAAGTAAATAATATAATTCTATATTCTGCACAGTTTAGACATATTAATATTGATCATGAATGGTATTCATTTAATCAATGTGAAACAATCATAATATATTTAATATTATTATAAAATATAGAATTTTATAGTTTTGAATTTTATAATTTTATAGTTTTGAATTTTATAGTTTTGAATTTTATAGTTTTGAATATGTTATAGAATTTTATAATTTTATAGTTTTATAATTTTGAATTTTATAATTTTATAGTTTTGAATTTTATAGTTTTGAATATGTTATAGAATTTTGTAGTTCATACAACCTTAATTAATTTTAATACTCAACAAAATTTACTTCATTCCTATCAGAAGATATTAGAAGATATAAAATTTGTGATTTATCATTGTTTTAACTTTAATATAAGAGTCTCTATCAGCGATAAAGAACTAACCTTTAGACTACTCTTAATTTTCAAGTGAGGCTTTAATTTAAAAAGTTTTAGAAATTCTTCTTTAGAATATGGCAAGCCACACAATCCTCATAACTCTTCCTAATAAAACCATCCAAGTGGATCAAAACAACATCCTCTCCCAACACCGAGCAAGGGTTTATCTCCCACCCCAAACCCGCTCCCCTTTACACTGCTGCTTATATCATCCAGACAATCTCTCCTCTCCCAAACACTTCCTAGCAAGCCTTTGCAGCTTCTAATGGACTTCATTTAAATTGCTAAACGTTTCATTTGACAACTGTTTGCAACAGTCAGACATTGGAGTTCATGAGCTAGTTCTTCAACGCCAGACGCAATCGATAGAGATGGCGGGGTGTGATGCTAGTGCCGGGATTTTAGACCTTTAGGGTATATTTTTAACTTCAGCAACACGAGGCAGCCTTGTTTGTTCAAAACCAGATCCTTTTTTGTATTGGTTGGTTAACACGCGGTTATTAATGATTTAATCAAATACAGGGGTTCCCAAAGATTTTTGTTTAGGTTTTAATTAAAAAACTACACGCAAATGGTGAACCTCATGCCACACACACACACACACACACACACACACACACATACACCCACACACTTATACATATATATACACGTACATGTATTGGGTTTGAGTAAATATTTTTTGTTAATTCTCTATTAACAGACCCATGTATAAAATTAAAAAGATGAACAATCATAATATATTAATATAGCTATGGAGAATTTAATAAAATATATATTTTTATATAGTTGCTTGCTCCGGTAAGGAATGTTCATTACCCTATACAGCTAATTTCAGAACTGAAGACTCATTGGGTTTTCTATAAGGATATGACCCCTTGTTCTACTTCTAGAATTTCACGTCCTCTATTTGACCCCACATACTTAAAGTGAGATGACATTAATTCCTCTCTCTAAAGCATATGAACGAAACCACACCTTCAAAGTGATTTTAAAGCTCAAATAGACTCTACGTTAAAAAAAACATATACAAATTGAACAGTGCACACCATTATTTCGAGAAGTAAGAACACATCTTTCAGCTTTTATCCTCTTCCTCTATCCCAACTAAAAACCGTCTCACTCGCGCGTTTCAACAAGAGATCGAAGATGGCATCTACAAGAAGAGTATCCTAAAAAAGGACGATCAACTCCCCCAACCCCGTAAAACCTCCGGGGTCGTATCTCAGTTAAGGACGTCTTGACCAGCGGCCCATTACGTCCGAACACTCGCCTTTTTAGAGGCCCCCAGTAGCTTCTTAGTGTCAACATAAACCAGGGATGTTCTGACCTTCTTGCCTTTGGTCAAGTCCCCGTACCCTCAAACCCACGGGAAAAAAAGGTCACACTTATATCTGTGACAGATTCCTTTGGGAGGTCATCGTGCATCGCAGGAAAATTCCAATATTAGTGTACACCCTTATTGATTTATCATAGCCTGTAAACTTTTCTCGTTTCTTCAAAGTGCAACTTATGTTGTGAAATATAATTGTGGTTTGAAATTTATTGGAAGAATGCGTCCCTTGACTTGATTTTATTGCTGGTATAAAAATTAAAGTGAGTGTTGATTTTCTTGTCATTTTTGGGGAGTCGTTTTAAAATAACTGATAGGAGTAGAAGAGGGTATACCCTGACTTCTGTAGTTGTGGATATACATCTGAAAGAACTCACAGTAGGATTCTGGTTGTTAAGAAAATCTTTCAGAGTCCATTATTACAATAAATCAGTGTATAGCTGCCATTTAATTTGTATATAATATATCTAATAGTTGTGTTTCTTATATTCGTGCTATTAGACAGTTTCAATAAATTAGATTTATGACCTATTATAATTTATTTCATATAACATTCTACACACAGAGTCAAAAGTTAAGAAACAAAATAGGTGCAAGGAGCTAAAATAATTTTCTCGTTCCCTTACCTTAAAATAGATAGGTCTATATTTCTTAAATCTCGTAAGATGACTTTGAAAGATATCTATAGAAAGCAGAGCGCCAATAGTATTTTAGAATTACTATTTGAGATTAATTGTATTTTAGTGTACCTATTGAATTTTAATAGCTTTTTTTTTCCCTAAAAATTACTATTGAACTGTTTGTATCAAAAAGAAAAACTTTCGACATGTTCAATAGTAAATCCTTATTTTTAATAGTTTACTAATGAAATCAATAATCATTTTTGATATTTTTGTAGTCTCTATAGTAAAATAAAAACTAAAGTTACTTGTTAGATATAAATCATATAGTTAATTACTAAAATAAATAGTATTTAAAACTACTATATAAATATTTGACCTAAAATAGATATAAATCTATTGACAATGTTACTATTAGGTTTTGTTGAATAGTTTACTATTTAGATCAATATAATTGAATATATTCTTTGAAGATTAATTAGAGTAATACTGTCTAATAGTTTATGTGTTTTGTATTTTCCAATAGTTTATTTGTGTAGTATTTTCCAGTGATTAATTTGTATAGTATTTTCCAATGGTTTTTAATGGTAGATTTATATAGTTTTAATATCAGCTTTAAGTTTGTTCAAATTTATCTATTAAAATTTATCAATAGTATTATTTAATAGTAATTAGCCTAAATTTCTTGAAATATATGTCAAGATAAATATATTTTATTTAATGTAAAAATATAATTGAATTAAATAGTACGGTTCACAGAACAAACTTTCTCCCGCTTATATCTTAACACAGATATGTTACTAAAAACTCGTAAGATTTGAGGAAATAAATAATAGGTCAGTAAAATTTTGTATAAAAACTACATCGAGGGTCATAAACGAAATAATGTTAATTATTTAATCTGTGGGATTAGAAACTAGGTAGGAAAAATGTTACAGAAAAATGGGAAAAGAGAAAACACACTTGTCCACCAAATAGCATTAGAATCAGATTAATTTTCAAAGACCTGAATTAAAAATTATATATTTATATTTGCTTTTAGATCAGAAATGATTGGTTTTATAAAAATATATTCAAAATATAATATTTTTATCTTTAATAGTACTACAATATTGCAGTGATAAGTTATTTCATATCTAAAAAAGCGGCAGAGAAATGATAAAATAGGAAAATTTTCCTATTAAAAAGAACCCTCAAAGTAATTTTAATGAGAAAATTTAAAATTATCATTTTTAATGATGATTAACAGTATATATATATATATATATAATCAAAATCTTAGAGGAAATTTCGAGAAAATTGATTTTTTCTCTTTTTGCACGTCAGTAAACTACCCTTAATTTTATGGTTGTATATCCAATTCTAAAACCACCTCAGCGGGAACTTATGAAAACCCCAGATACCAAGTTTAAGCCCAATAGTTAAATAGTCATGGCTCTAGCTCTAGGTACTGTACATACAGACAGACGGGCATTTAGAAAGACAGATCACATTGCGAAAACACATTTCTTTGTTTCAGGGGTCATGAAACGTCGACACTTATCAAAATCACGAGCTCAATTTTTTAGGTGAACACAATACTTTCTCTACGAGTTGTCAAGAGAGGGTAAAAAAGGGCATTACAATCTACCAAAGAGCATAGATGAAAATACACATTTACTTAAACATATTGAAAAAAAGATGAACATCTTTGTTCACCAAAGAACATAAAAATATTATAATTATTAGCACTGTATCTTACTACCCATTTGGGTTATACGCACTTACAATAATGTGTAATGGTAGGGTTATTGTGAGATGAAACAGAGGACCTACAGTTTAGCGTGGAATCCGAACCACGGTGGGGGCCTGTCATTCTCCCACATTCACAAGTTGTGATTAATACAAGTCTGGTCAGAGGTGAAGGAAGACATAAAAATAAACTAACCATCTACCAGACATCATTTTTAAATATATTAATTGCTGATAGCTTGAAAATTTTTAATCTTTAAGAGTCCTACAACGTTGTAATGGTAAGTTGTTTCGTATCTCAAAAAGTTGATGAGATATTAAAAAACTGGAGGAATCCACATATGAAAAGTAGCCATCCCTTCATGTCATTTTTACGGAAAAATCAGATACGCCATTTTCTCTTTAACGTAGCCTGTATATGAATTTTAATCAAAATATAGAATAAGATTTTTTTGATTATCACAACACTTACTTTCTCCAAGAAGTCGTCAGTGAGTAAAAAGTTGAATAAATGAGAAATACTCATGGTTGACCATAATAGTGTTCATTTTTTTTTCAAGATTTTATATATATAAACTTTTTAAACATGTAGTGTTCTGATTTACGTTTCCCTACGTTGTGCGCCAATTGAAGTGTTATTGAAATATTCGTCCCGCGTGATGGGCGCCAATTGAAGAATTATTGGTGATTTAAATCTTGTATAATTAATACACACTTTTTATGTTGACATATTTTTTATTTATAGATCTCAGTTTATTTCAGGAGAAAATAGATCATGTCTTCGAAATATATACGCGGCCTATAGTATGAGAGCGCACAGAAGTTGCAGTCCGAGTAGTTCAAGGACTGGACTACAAGTGGCTAGTGAGTAGTGAGTTCTGTGCAGTACTGCCCTTACATTGCACCATCCTTCGTATATATCCATTGCTCATGGAAGCTTCGAGAAGGTTTAGTTTAGATAAACAAAATACAAGACAAAAACATCTCGGTGTCACTAGAAGCTTCGAGAGCCGGAAACTGACTCAAATTACCTTTTAAAATTTCTATTCGAATTTTCCAGAAGAGGAAGTTATTATTTAAAAATATTATATTGTCAACGTGAGTTGACTAATGTCACGTGCGTGACGTCACTAATCAGTGGATTTTGCCTTCTTAGAAGAAGAAGTGCTTTAAGCGCCATGTAATAGATTATAATTTAAATAAAATTAAATGCGTTTATAAAATTAGGACGATATTATTGTCAATATTTTCACATACTTTTCAGGGGCAAGTCAGTTACATTACAAACATTATTAAAACCCTTTTATTTAACTCACATATATTTAGAATTGCATTAATTACTTACAAATATGAGACAAATAAAGTCCGCAATATACAGTAGGTCTTATTTCAGGGACGAATGCCCACCATAAATGAAACGTTAGCACACGTCCCTCTGATACCAATTATGGGTTTTATTCCTGATCAATAAGGCTGTAAAACAATGGGATTTCCAATTTTCTCTCGCGGTTAAAGATAATGAAGTGGCTATATCAATTCCACTTCTTGATTAATTAATTATTCTAAGTTTAATTTACGCTATATTTCATCCATTTATTAAAGGTGTAGTAAATGCTAAAAGCAAAAATTATTTTAAAAGCCATTTTTGAACAAAACATCCGGGATAGAAGCATTATGTAATTTTCTACATCCAATACTGTTTCCAAACTATTTATGGCCTTGGTCAGTTTTTATTCAAGTCATAATATTTTTTACCGGCCTGCTAGGTCTGTCGTAGCTTCATAACGTATACGAACTAACTACGCTAATTTTTTAAGGAATGAGGCAAGTTGAATTTAGAAAATGTGCACCAACATTTTTATGAAGCGAGTGAGAAAAAACAACTAGGCAAAACCTCCCTACTACACTTGACCAGTATTTGACCTCTGATTTCCTCGTCATTGGACGTCAGATGGATATATTTTGAGAGTGATGCCTTAGAGTTAGACAAATCGACCATCAAAGCGGGTGCTAGAAAATAGTTTATGGTGAAAATTCAAAGTTAATTTTGAAACTTCGTGAGCAGGTCGCGTTTTTATATAGCTGCCAGTCGTCTAATCCTAAAGTAGCCAACTAGCCCTGAATCCCAGTGATTTTACCTCCCCGCCTTATTTTGACCATTCTCTCTCTCTCTCTTTTTTTTATGTACCAAGTACAAGTAGGGCTTGGTATCAAGGGAGAAGAAAAGAGGTGAGAGCCGGGTAAAGTTGGTGTTTTGGTCGAATAGAGACGTGGAGGGGTGATATGGGTGGGGGGGGGGGGGG
>CABFVZ010003371.1:25490-36072 GCA_902151445.1 Timema monikensis | reverse complement strand
CAAATGAGCCAGGAGGTGTATCATCCATCAACTTAGGATTTTCTTTCTTTCTTGGGAAGACAACCATAGGCGGCATGAAATTCCCTGCTGCGTTCATGCATGTTTCGACTGTCACAAGTGTGCCTCTTTCCGCTGATGACAAAGATCCTACTTGTTTTTTCCCGCGTAGTGCTAGGACCCTAGAGGGTTTGTTAGGCACAGTCATAATGCCTGTCTCGTCAACGTTATACACATCATTTGGAGAGAATTTGTATTTTTCATTAAGATATTCTAGGAGATCATAAAACTTCCCAACAGACACGCGGTTGAAGCCCTTTGCACGTGCAATTGATGTTTTTTCTGGATTCCTCAATGAGAGTTCTTTGTGCCTGTCTAAAAATCCATATAACCAATCCTTCCCTGCTCTTTTTTTCTCTTTATTGAATGAGTTCGGAATGTTATTGCTTTCTGCTAACTGAAAGGCTAGTTCACGAACGTCAATCAAGGTAAGACCAAACAACCTTTCTTCAAGGCGCAATATGTAGTCCACTAGTTCATTTTATTGTGCCATAGTGAAGACCGTTGTAAAACGACCTAACCTCTTTTTGGCAGGTTTTTGGGGAGACAAACTTTCTTTTCGGGCCTTTCTAATTCTATCCTCCAATGTTGTCTGGGGAACACCATAAGCTTGTGACGCTCTCTTGTAACCCATTTTCCCTTGTAAAACTTCTCGTATAGCTCCTGACATACTTTCTTCAGTCCAACTCGCCCTATTCGTTTTTCTTTAGTAATGGCGCGGCATGCTGACGACCTGACAAAACAAGGAAAAAATAAAAAAAGAATAAAAAAAATTGAATTAAATCTGTTGGGCTTATATAAAAACTATTTTTAAATTAAAATTATTTAAATTGAAACGCGTAAATAATGTTGATAAACAATGTTTCTATTTGTGTAAATCATCACAATAATGTATTTAAACATTACATACAGGTAGAAATAATTATACCATCATTAATGATACATTGTTATAGCAAAGGTTGTTTGCTACATTAGAGCAAATGATAATACAGTGCGTGGGGTAAAATCGGGTACTACCCGCTTTTGCCCCACCCCCATGTACCCGGTTTTACCCCAAACGACCACTTAAAATAAATATGGCGTCCCTTCCACACATTACAACAAAGAAACTTGGGCAAGGCAGCAAAATAACGTGCTAAAACTAATGAAAACAATTATGTACTTACCACCACGAAGAACTGTTGCAGGAATTTAATATGAAGTCACAATAATATGAATATATTTGAGAAACTTTCCACATTTTCTAAAACCTTTCGCAAAATCAAGACGCGAAACCTCACACTTCTGTAACTCAAGGCAGACTGTAAACTGATGCTCTTGATACGATTTCATGCCACAGGCACTAGATCGCAAAACCAGGTGGGAAAAAACGCGGGTACCCGGTTTGACCCACCTACCCGGTTTTAGCCAACTTTACCCTATACGCTTATTTGTGTATTGATGAATACCATTTTATTATCTATTTTATATCACAGCTACCCGCAATTTCCCGGTGTTACCCGGGTTAAGTTAGTAGTCTTGTTTAGTTTTTGTGTTTAAAATTTTTCTTGCTATAATAAATTTCAAAAGAAAACCAATCACTATTATATTCAACAGAATCTAATATAGTGAACAATATTTTTAATATTTTTTTTTAACATCACAACCCAGTATTCACAATATATAATTATTAAGGCTTGTAATATTTGTAAATGTAAAATCAAATAAAAATATTGAACCTTCACCTTTCCAATAGTACGTTTGATAAATTCCAAATATTGTTATATTTTTGTTATAACTATCCAAAATAGTGGTCACACCATCAAAAGACTAAGGCTTGCAGTTGATACAAAAGTAAAAATATATGTACGGGGTACTATTTTGCTATTATAATTTAGCCAATAGATTAAATTCTCCTTTTTTATACACCCCATGTTTCTAGAGTTACCTGCTCGGAAACTACTGGGCTTAAGACGCTAGGCTCAGGAGCTGTGTAAAAACCCTAAGGATTCCCTAAGTGCGCAGGTTTATGCCAAATTTAAGCTATTTTTTATTTTTAGCTGTTTAACGAATGGTAAGTGGTCTAGGATGTAAAGTTTTGAATATATGAAGAAGAAAAATACAGCTAAATAAAATGCACAACCTGTGGTTACTCTAAATACATAGATATAATGGAGATTATAGTTTTCTATAATTCTTGATACGTATTGGGGTTTCTTTACTTTTTGTTCCCATGGTCTAAGATGTATGTGTCACAATTGATGTAAAATCAAAAAATAAATAAGTTATAAGAGTTGATTAAAATAATTGGGACGACACAATCACACATATTTTATCATATTTTGTATTATAGCCTAGAAGATAATTTTCAAATATAAATTTTAAATGAACTGCCATTAATTAGGTTTTCCTCATAAAAACAAACACATCATCATTTTGATCATAATAAACGCTCTTTATATATATATATATATATATTTATTTTGAATTTTGTTGAATAATATATATATATATATATATATTGAACCAAATTGTTCAAGTATATTCAACAAAATTCAAAATTTTAAAATAAATTAACTGTGTGATACTAAACAATTATTTATTTGTAAAAATAAACAATACTCTTATGTATGATGAAGAACTTATCCCGTTTTAAATTCAATTTATAATGTCAGTTAAAAAAAATCAAATTTGATGTAATTTACCATAAGTAAACTATTATTAAACTATTTTATCTTATATAAATAAAGATATTTTATTATTTATAATGTAAGATAGTCCCCGATACCAATTTGATCCAAATCATTAAAGCTATAAAAAAATTATTTAAAAAAAATCAGTCACTTGTTAATAATATTGTACGATTTTTTTTAGAAAAACATATTTAAATACATATTGTCAATGAAAATAACTCAAGAACTCCAAAAACAAGTATATAGTGCCAATTGCCATGTAAAAGATTTTCAATATACCGATTTGGAACCAAATCCATAGTGCAATTTTAAAAATACTTTCACTTTTTGAAATATCAGTCATCAGTAAACTACCCATAAATTAATTTTTAACCCAAAAACAAGTATACATTATTATTTGTAATGTCAACACCTCCACGATACCCGTAGGATTTGAAGAGAGTTTTGTAAATAAATAATAATAAGGACACGTTCACCTGATAAAGGAACTCCTTAAGACGTACTTCTTTGCCTTCCTCACAATACCTGGCGTGGCATATTAACATGATATTGTAATGCCAAGCACAATAGCCCCCCCCACCTCATTCTTCCTCACCCACCCTTCCGCCATGCCTGTCAGTAAGAATAATAGCTCTCAGTCGATTAATGTTCGTTCAGGTGTCAAGAGAATGATGGATTAGAATTCCGAAAGGGAATTCATTTTATCATCATGTAGGCTCCTTACTGTATTGCTTTCAAGTGTAAAGGTATTGGGATTAGTTTGACATAATATTCACTTAGAAATAACAAATGAACAAAGCGGTGGTTATGTCGTAGGCAGCTATTTTGTGTAATTTATGTTAAAGACGAATGTTCATAAGGAGGAGGACCTTAGAAACCTGAAATACCTCAAATCCTTAAGAAGATTAGAGAATTCTATACATATATTTTAAATCCTTCAAATATTATATTGAGTTGAAATTTGTATTAGCTCCATTATACTACGTATGTATTGCTTAGTCCAATACAGTTATAGAGAGTATTGCTTAGCAATCAGACCCCAGATCATTAATTTAGCACTTGACTGAATGTATTACAGTAGAAGACCGACATTACGTGGTTGTCGAGGAACATACTTCATCCCCGCGTTTTAACTTAGATGTGGTGAGACGGAAAATGACTAAAGAGTGACCAATTATGAAACGGAAGGATGAGGACTAAAGACTACAGCGTAATGCACTACTATTATTAAATTTAAGTCATCAAATATATAAATAAAAATAACAAGTTATATATATATATATATATATATATATATTTTACTCTAATGAAACAGGAAGTACACTACTTACAGTGGTATTGATCACTAAACCGAATTCCTCTCTTTATTACACCTATTCTAGCAAGAATGTTAATATTACTGTACAGTAAACTTGACTTTTTTTTAGGACATATTCTTCAATACGTTATATACGAATCCGTAGTATATCGTAAGATGCTATACATTGGGCTTCTACTGTATAGCAAAATAATTTAAAAATGTGTTAATATTTAGATTTACTACTATCTGCAAGTGCCCGGAATTGCCAAGTAAGAGAACGGATCGTGAATATATTCAAGAGCACATGTTAAAAGTGACGAACAATATTGGAAACATTTTAAATATCACCAACTAATATTTACATGACTTAAGTCTTCAGATTCATAAAATATGTAAAATTCTTTTAAAATTCTTTTCAGCTTCACATTTCCTATAGGAATATTATTAGGAGCCAAAAGTTATCAACAGCCTTAACAAGATATGGTCTAAATTAAGAATACACAGATACAGAAAGCGTAGTTGTAACTAAGAACTATTGAAAAGCTTTAAATGAATGACATTTATAATCTTGGAAATATGGCTTCTATTCGCTGAGTGACTAAAAGACCCACTACATTCCAGGTAGAGATGAATGGCCGGTTCATGGCTCGTAGTACATCCCGGGACAAAGTGACTGAGTAGCAGATCATTTGGGTCCAGTAATTATCTTCATAGAATGTGGTTAAACATTGGATCTCTGCGTGGTCTAAGACTATTTTATAATTAGGGTATTTTACCCATAGGAACTTAACATGTTGAAATTATTAGCTTTTGTAAATAATTGTATATACGAGTAACATTCCTTTTTAATTAATTGGTCACATTTATATGAGTATATCTCTGGCGTGTTTATTAAATGTATGTGCATGTATGTACATCCAATCCTCTATGATTAGGCATAAATTATCGGTCTTGATAGTACCATATACAGTTTCGGATTATTAATTTAATTGTTTTGAAGCTACCTGCAGTGATAGTCACACCACAACGTCTAAGGTGTCAGGCTTGTATTATGTATACAAAATAATCCAAATCCAAAATGCATTTTTGCCAGTATTCATGAGAAATTATATCAAGTTTCATTTATGTTTTATGTTGCTTAGTTTTGGAGATAGCCACTTTGGTGTTCACACAGTTTGCTACACGCATAAATTGACATAAGCTAGCTCACTCGCTTTCGTGGCCAGCCTGTATGACCATAATGGCTTCGCAAATTAAATGAGGTCGACACGGAATGCATAGTGGCTGCGTTGTTGGTTAAAATAATCAAACTTCATTTATTTAAATTCTATTTACTATTCACTTGCAACAATCATTTAGCTAGTGTGCTAAATTAATAAACGAAGTAATATATTTAAGTTGCTATTTATTATATTAAATAGCTTGTATTATTTCATCACTTAATACACGTCACGCGTCTTGGTTAGTGTGAGAGTGGCCGTCAACAGATTTAAGATAAATTCACAATATCAATTGATTTAGCCGAGATGTAATATAGCTACTATTAGCTATAATTCCTGATTTTTTCTATAATAATTAGATCCGCATCGATTAACCGAGCGGCTAACGAAAGGTGTCTTTAGATGATCTACAAAAACATGACACGCCAGAGTTGACCCAGGAGCGTTCTTGGCCTAAGCCCGGCGAGACAAGAGTAGCTAGTCTCCTAATCGGCTCAGCTGATAGTTTTTTAAGTATCAGGAAAACACTCCTATTGGTCCTCGTGACCTAGCATGGATGAAGTATCCTAACTGTCCGCCGGACCTTTAGCGGTCCCATGCAAGTGAAGAAAACCGCCCCCCTTAATAGCTTTTAGGAATCTATAGTTGTACCGACGGCAACTTTCACAATATTCCTTAGTTCCCGTCAAGCAGGCTATTAACCTTGCAATCCCCGTTACTGCATAAAAGGTTGTTAAAAACATCTCATTTTTTATGGTGTTAGTAAAGAATTGCAGCAAATTTAAAATACCAGTATCGACCTATGTGTGAAATCACAATGGGCGGTATTTCGTCCGGACGGTCCGGATTTGGGACACGTGTCCGGTTTGGTATCCGGATCTGAGAAATGTCTGGATTTTACTAATATGAACCGAAAACGTGGCCAAATTGGGGAATTTTACTTTCGCGCCGCTCCTTAGGTTGGTCACACTGAAGCACTGCGCGCTCCCTGCATTCTGTCTCTGCGTCCAATTCAAGGTCACTCGCAGTTGCAGTCCACAGAGCGGACGACTTTCAGTTGCTTATATTATTTATCACTTGTCAGTTTGTTTAAAAGTAACTCGGTTTGCTGTGTACCTAATGTTCCTGATTTATTGATACTATTAGTGTTCAGTTTGTTATTTTAGCGTGTGGGTAGTTATAACTTTGCAAAATGCCAAAGCGTAAGTGTGTTTTTAATGACAAACAAAAAGAAGAATACAAGTTTATGAGACATTGTCAAAACAGAAATGACCACGTGAGATGTTCGACGTGTAACTCTGAATTTTCGGTGGAGCATCGAGGACGGTACGACATAGAAAATCACTTGCAGAGTGAGAGACACAAGAAGGTTAATCAAGCAGCATCCTCAGCAAGTATTAAAACTTAAA
Source organism: Timema monikensis (assembly GCA_902151445.1). Lineage (NCBI taxonomy): Eukaryota > Metazoa > Arthropoda > Insecta > Phasmatodea > Timematidae > Timema > Timema monikensis. The sequence continues at coordinate 29,414 of CABFVZ010003371.1, read as the reverse complement.
AAAAACTGATGTCACAGATGATGAGTTGCAATGTGCGGCAAAAGAGGCCACTTTTGCCTACCATACCGCAATGCACGGACTTAGTTTCAAAACGTCTGATTGCACTGCCAAACTTATTAAAAAGCTTTTTGAGCCCTAATTTTCGGGAGCTCGGACTAAGGCCGAAGCATTTATTGTAAATGTAATATCTCCTTTCATATTTGATCAACTGCTCAAAGATCTCAAGGAAGCAAATTTTCTTACACTAACAATTGACTGTTCAAACAGAAAAGAGATTAAATTGATTCATGTATGTGTTCGTTATTTTAACCAAAATGAAGGTGTTAACGTGAAACTGTTATTTTTTTATGAACTTCCGGGTGAAACCTCTGATATTTTAGTAGAACTTCTTTTAAAATGTATCAAAAAGTTCTCTATTGATTCCAAAGTCGTTTGTCTGTGTGCTGATAACACTAATACCAACTGTGGTGGTGTTAAAAGGCATGGACAAGGAAGTGTTTTTCGAAAACTGCAAAAAGCTCTGTCAAGACCAATTCTCTGCATTGGATGCTCTGCTCATATTTTGTACAACACAGTGCAGACTGCTTGTGATGGCCTGCCCATTGATGTTGAGGCGATTGTTGTCAAAGTGTACAAATTCCTTTATCAGTATACTCTCAGAGTGACCGCATTAAAAGAGTTTTGTGAATCTGCAGAAGTAGAGTATAAAATAATCCTTTCACATGGAAACACAAGATTTTTGAGCTTAAAGCCTGCAGTAGAAAGGATACTGATTTTGTTTGAGCCCTTGAAGACGTATTTCTTGTCAATTGAAAACTGCCCTGCATCGTTACTTGAATTTTTTGAAGATTCAGTAAATGAACTTTATTTTTAACATTTGTGCATGGAAGCCTTCAAAGGTTTCAAATGACAATTCTATAAGTCGAGTCTGATTACATTACTGCTACAGAAGCGACACAAGTGTATGAAGAATTAGTTGTCAAACTGGAAGAAAGGAAGGCAACTAATTCAATCCCGTTTGCTGCAAAGCAGTTACACAGGAAGTTAAAAATTGAAGAAGCCGTTGATGATAAGAAGGAAAAAGACTTTCTGAAAAGTTCAGAAGGTTTTTACCAAGCTGGTATAAGCTACTTGAAACTTTGGGAAAACAGCTTTGACAAGGCTAACCACTTTAAATGGTTAAAGCTACAACATGGCCCTACCTGGGATGTGATGGAAGACAGTGCTTTAACTGTAGCCAGCGCTATTCCGGATTTCATCAATGTGGATGACCTATTTGATGAGCGTTCGTCACTAATCCAAATTCTGAAAAATCTGAAACCTGAATGGGATTCCCTACCAAAAGATGAAACCCCCAAAACTCAAGAGAAATGTAAACAAGTATTTGAAGCATTTTCTAGAAGCAATGTCTCCTTTGTGAATATTTTTAAAATAGTAGAATTCGACATGCGTCTGCCTGGTACTTCGGCTCCAGCTGAGCGTATTTTTTCAATGATGGGGTCTGTTTGTACGGCTAAACGAGGAAGATTATCACTGTCTGTTGTAATAGATCTTCTTTATATTAAAACAAATTATGTTAGGACATGCTCAGAATTCCACGACCACATCAAAATGACAAGTCTTTTCTGAGGAAGGTCAGTTAATCTGAAAAGTATGAATCAAGGAAAATTGAAGAACCTGTCCCTGGACCCAGCACATTGTAATCAAAAGTTGGAGCATGAATAAAGTACTTGAAAAGTTAAGAATATAATATGAACACTTATGTTATCTACTGTATGTAAATATTTCATGGAATTTAACTGATAGTGTATTAAAAAGGCTTAATTATAATAAATTTGTAATTTACTAACCCCATAATATTTATTTTGTAATTTTAAAAGATTATAAATCAAGCTAAGTTTGATAACATTTTCACGTATCAGGATAGCTAAAAACGCAGATTTCAGTGCCTAATTTTTAATTTTTTTTTCCGGGGAGAGGGCCCAATCCCTTGGGGGATATGGAAAGACCTCTGTCTCCGGATCTGGCCTCAATAAATTATGGTAACCCTAGTTATTGAGATTTGTGATCACGCATGATGCATTTGATATCATAAGTTGTAAAAGAAATCACCAAAACAACACATCTTGAATATCTCCTCGAGTATATATTTAAATTATAGTATTTTTTTTAGTCAGGGATGAAAATTAGAAGATGCCCACATGTCCCTGGCTTCTAAATTATTTCCACGGGTGCCTAAGATTCCAATAACACTTACGTCTTTGCTCAGACTTGTCACATTTTCAAGATTTTTAATGTGTTGCTGTCAACTGTTGCAATTGTACCAGTGTCTACAGCTGCGTGTGAACATGGTTTCAATTGTATGAATCGAATAAAATCTAACCATAGAAACATGTTATATTTTATACAACAAACAATTTAATGATTATTAGTATGAATGGGCCATCTGTCACTGCCTTTGACCTAAAAGAATACATTAAAAACTTGTTTGTCAACAAATCACGCCAGCCTGGATATAAGCAGTGAATAGGTTAAGAAAAGTGAGCATGTAGATTTTTTGGTGAGCCTCTAAATACTATGTGCTAATTTGCAAGCCTGGTTTAGTTGAGTGAAAGGCACTTTCTCATGTAGAGTCTGAGGCATCAGGATCTCAATACATTATTTCAAGACCACACTAAGGAATACAGGGATCAGGACAATCTCCACTGTTTCCACGGAGAAAATTGTATAACCAGTATCAACAGAAAGTCAATGCGCCTCTGACAACTAAGACTACGAGGAATATGCTACCACTTCCCCACTCCTAGGGACTGCCAGAGCAGCCAGCTATACCTTCGCTAATTAAGTGTAGCATTGGACGTTATATGGGAGACGCAAAAAACAAAACAAATAGAAGAGACTTACTGCATTCGCCTGTCGACTGGGCCTGCGGGGAACAACGGCTCAAAACCTCCGGACGAACTTTCACTGACCTGGGAGGACAAGACACTAAGAGCGCGTAATGACTGGCAAGCTCAGCCGACGCCCAGGGCTGGCTGCGCATGCGCAGTAACGAGTTCCCGTTACGAGAAGGTTCCCGAAGCTCAGCATGCCTGCATATTGTTCCATTTAAGTCCAGATTTATCCCACCCCTTCTCCTTTCGTCCTCTACTGAGTTTTGTATATATTCTGTTCTCTGTATCGATAACGACACAATTGGGCCTGTGTCATAGCAGGGATAACATAAGCTCCAGCTTTCTGCAACTAAAATGTAAGATCTAAATTCAGTCTTGGCTTATAAAACCTTTTTTTATATACTATGATACTTTTCAAAATTCTTTTTCGGCCATATATTTAAATTATATCTAAATTAATATCTTATGGTTAGGAACATTTCCTTATTTTTTTATAACGAGGTCATGGTGCCTTACCAACAGTAATGTCATTTATATTACAATAGTTCCTATAGTTATGGTCATATTGTATTTAGGAATATTTAATAACTTTCACGGAAACCATTTTCTTGGTCTTGTCGTTAATTTATTATGGATTGCTATCTGATATTAGAATTGTAACTTGTGCAAAACATTTACGCGCCATTTATAATGGTTAACTATTTGATATTTAAATTTTTATCATTTGGGAATATGCTAATTCTTGAGGGATACTTTTTGATTGCTGAGTTAAGATGGTTTGTTGTATTTTGCTAAGCTCCTTTTATTTTGAGCGAACTTTTAATATTAAAAATAGGAAACAAATATTTGATATTAAAAATATAAAATATTTAATAATTTAGTGTTACTAGAAGGGCGCCTCTTCAAGATAGAGTTATGGTTAACTTCATTGAATTACATTTTTATGTAATACCAAGTGACTATGTTTATAAAGTCTCTTATTAGTCTCGCGTACACTATACGCATGTTAAGAAAACAAATGTTAACTTTT
>CABFVZ010003371.1:0-25249 GCA_902151445.1 Timema monikensis | reverse complement strand
CCCCCCCCCAAATTTTAGTTTTTATATTCTCTATGTGTTTTGTTGGCATCTGCCCCTTTTGGATGCTACAAAAGTACTTCCATAAGACGAGATCAAGAGCTCTGGTAATACCTCACAACTTTCCCGTGCTATTTCTAATTCGAGCAAATGTTTGAGTACTCGGTCTTGAAAGTCAGCCCATCGAGGGAAAGATAGGCACTTTAACCTCCCTTCCCACTTTGTTACTTTGGGGATTGGGAGCAGATGTTTGAAAGTACTTATCTCCATAAATTATTCACCCGATTATAAACCATAGTGTTCATTATTTTATAAGGTATTTTAAAATAGTTTGATGAGATTTCTGAAATAAAAATAAAATGTCTTGGGTAGTGTTATTAATTACATACTATTTTAATATAATTCCTATAGTACTGAATTTATTGAGACTTATAGTAGGATAAGTAATTAATGGGTATTCTGTGTTTGACTTTTGATTTATCACAGTAGATTATAAATACATTAGGCATAAAAAGGCTAATTTCCACTTTTGAAACTTCAGAAATATAGTTATAATTCTTGTTATAAATATTTCCCATGTGTTTTTATTTGAAATAAATTTGTCTTAAATGTATCTAGTTATTTTACCATAATTATTTTATCAATAAGCCTTCTTTCAAATTTCTTAATCACCATTTAGCTTTTGGTTTACATATTATCCTACGAATAATCTTAATTTTCTTAGCTAGTATTAATCACTTTTACTTTCTGATTTCCCCATCATCAATATAATGGCATAGCCTATCTATCAAATTCATAACATAGATAGAGGCGATGGGTACAAATTCAATTTGTAACTGTATCTCACCCAATATCCCAAGCCTGTAGTTGAGGGTGACGACCACCAGTTCGGCGTAGCTGGCGAGGACGCTGCCGTCGTAAGGGTTACCAGAGTTCCATTCGTAAGATTCGCCGTGGATGAACACCATGACGGGGTACCTCTGCATCATCTCCTGAGATCCCGCTGCGAGAAAAACATCCTTTTTAGTCAAAAGTTTATTAGAATAAATGGTTAAGAAAACTTCCCAATCTAAGAGAAATATTCTCACATTATAGTATTACTTCTAAAAATTACAGTTCTTCAACATAAATCACTAAATAAATTATCAATATTATCCTAGATTTTTTCTTACACAATTAAAACATAACCACAATAGATTCTGGTTAATATAATCACTGGTTAATCGGGGCATCAATTTATTCGGGAACAAATTTAAAAACAGAAACAAAACAAGTATTGAGTCTGAATATTTGGCTTATTTGGGCCAATTAGCCGCTTAATCGAGGAAATAAATCTCATGGTAGAACCACAAACTGTGTATATATATGTCACACACGCTCAAACATAAATATCATGAAGTGAAGGACTAGCCAGACGGCCGGGAATATACAATTGAGATGTTATTTCCTCCATGAATGTTATGAATACAGTCCTTTATAGTAGCCTACAGATGAAAATGAAAAAATAAGTTGGTTTTGATTAAAATTTATGTTAATTTTGATTAGTTTGATGGAAGTTGCTAAGCACTATAAGAAGTAAAAAAAATCGACTTGTTGCCATTTATTCCCCCTCCGATTATAGCCGCCATCTTTAAAAAATTTCACCAATAACGAATTCTTAGCTTTATTTTAGAAATGGTATGTTTTATAAAAAAAAGTTTGAAACTAATTTTAAAATATTTGTTTTGTATATTTTCACAGAAATGGTAAAATATATACATTAGCTCTAAAAATCAGGATGTATGCATTTATTTCCGTATTTGTGGTTTACAAAATTTATGTCCCCTAGTTAAAAGATTTGTTCTCTTTAGAAACATTTATGTTTGAGTACAATTAGGAAATTAAATGTATTACAATTATTGCTGTTATTAAAAATTTAAAATGAGAGAACATATATATATGTGTGTGTTATTAAAATTTTTAAATGAGATAACATATATATATGTATAGCTGTATCAACCAGCAAAATCCAGTGACGACAATGACGAGGACACTTGTAATGTAATTTAATGGCTTAGATCAGTTGCAAAAAATCAAAGTAAAATGCATATTTAATGAAATAAAAGCATCAGTAAAAATATTGGCATTAGGTTGTAAAATGTAGTAGCTCTGTTTTTGTAGAGTGCTTCCTTCCACTATGACGGGTGATTGAATGGGATAATTGGCTAGATTTAAGAAGATGAATGGATCCATATTGAACATGCAGAACATTCCTACCCATATTTTCTGATTTTTTTTTAGTCAGTACTTGAGTATAACACAAAAATAGCCATTTGACTGTATATATTTTTTGCACTTCCTAGCTTATCGACAATTTTATTGAAAGCAGCCCAAACTGACACAGTTTGTTGGAGGTAGTCTTTCCCTGACATAAGGTGGGATTGCTGCTCTTAGCCTAATCATGCTCTTCGTGAATAGTTAATAGCAGTTATTGAAGCAATAAAATATACTGTTAAAGATATAGCTGTTTCTTGAGTGAGAACCACAGTCAAAGGTATATTTCTGGTCATGCAATCTTTGAACTATATAGTGAGTTTAGAATAATGGAGAAAATCCTTCAGATGATGTTTAAAGCCAGAAAACCCTTAGTCATCACCGATGGATATGTGTGATCCCATAGGTATAAAGCCTGTGTGAAGCTTTAGTTTGAATAAAACATGATTAACAAATCATTGAGACAATGTACACTAAAGTAACTTCTGCTAGAAAAACTTAATTTCGATGCCAAAAACAAGAAAAGAGTAAGTATCTGTATTTCTAGATGAAAATCCTGGCACAGCTTCTATTATCAATACCAAACAAGACGAAACTAAGCACTTCACTTATTACCCTTTTTTAGACTATCTCTTGCAAGGCTGGAAATTAAGATTTTAACAGGAAAGTAAACAGTCAATAAGCAGTGTTAGGAAAGTCATGATGTTCAAGAACAATAAATACACATTATATGGCATCCAGCTCTTGATTAAAAACTTCAATTCAAATAATATGGAGCTGGAACCTTAAGTAGGGCTTCTGAGAACCAAGAGAACGCCGAACTTCCCACCTACCAATGTGCACGACTGACTAAAGTAGTTGGCAAGGTTCTACATTGGTAAAACTTAACAAAATTTTTCTTGTCCACTCCAGAAGTTTTCAGTCATCCTAATGATGGGCTGCTCGTGTGAAAGGAGTTTCTCAGAAATGACCATTGAAAAATCATAGCCTAGTTCAATAATGAATCAAGCTAGACTTAATTCTCTGTGCAGGACTTTGACTTTGGGGGTGGGGAGGGAATGGGGGAGGGGGCGAGGTGGTTCCCTGAATGATTCTGTTACAAGCTTATGTCTCGTTATTTAACTAACCCTGTCATCTTTAGACTACATTCCCATTTTCAGAATATGAGTATATTGTTTCACCATTGATAATCTCGCTATCATAAATCCTTTGCAACGTCTCAGTTAAACATTTAAATTCATATTCACCATTTATGTCATTCGTAAACTGACACTTTCTATAATATTGTAAAGAGAGAATTTAATGAACATAATGATGTAGGACAGCTGTTCGTGACAGATAATGCATTGATTATTTAGCAGTTTTACCGTACGATACATTTTAAAATTTTACATTGATTTACAAAACAAAAATGTCCTGATTTCACAATTTTAAATTATGTTCTACTACAAGAAAGGAAAAAAGAACATAACCTTTAGCGTATAATCCAAACGGGGTAGTAAGAGGCAGTGCTAAAAATTAATTAAAAAACATAACATTCAGTTTGGTAAATATACATTCTCCAAATCAAAGAAAATGCTTCCTTTATTCGTATTGAATTTAATCTGAATGCAAAACTTGTCCACTCGATTGTGGCTAAATGGTTCCAGTTATCAACACATTTATTAACACCTGTCTTCTGCAAAGTTTTATTCCCTTTAATGTTTATTCAAAAGAATATTTGCCAAAATGAACGGTTAACACGCATAAACCAAAAAACCTGTTTTTTTTTCAGAATGGTAACCGTAAATAGAAATTAGGTCAAGACATATTTTATTTTATTACCATAACTAACATCTTCCCACAAACAAATAAAAATTAGCACGAAATATTAGCGAAACTACAATTCCCCCCGTACTATTATGATCATAATTAGATACCTGTGCCAACTTTGGCCAGCTGCAGTCCAATGAATAAAACACATCAGGGCACATTCAAAATATTTTTCAAAGCAAGGACCCTTAAATGTGTAACCTCTCTTGACATATTCATTAATTTGACTCTATCTTCATTTTAAAAATGTACATTATATGTTTATTTGTTTCAAGCTTTAACTATTTTTAAACAGATGTTTGTACCAATATAAATTAAATAGAGTGTGCTTTGTTTTTATTCTAGATACCTTTTATTTTATACACAATTTATTTGATTATTTAGAAGTGTTTTTTTTCAAAATCATTGGCAAAAATGTTGTCTATTGCGACAGTTCGGCCAATTTGATCTAATCCGGATGTGTCCCAATAAATAGGAATGCATTGTATTTGTTTTAGATACCTAGGATAGATCTATATTATAACCAAGTACCTTAATTTAAGAAAAATGACATTTTGTATTAAAAGTAGCTGAAAATTAAATAATTGTATCTATTCATACAATTTTTTTAAGACTTAACATACTTTTTTAAAATTGCTAAATCTATAGGAACATTTAGGTTTGATATTTAAACTTACAGCTAGTAAAATTTTGTTGTTGTTGTTGTTGTTGTTGTTGTTGTTGTAGACTGGTTGAGGATATTTTATGTGGTTTTGATGCCTAGGAACAGCCATTCCCCTAATAAATACTTCAATGAAGTTTCCTTTTAAAGTAAATTGCGTACTTTATGTATTGTCTTATTTAAATGTTTAAATGTGGTGGATATATTCATTCCAGTTTTGTTTTAAAACCAAGTCGGATGTTTTGACCAAAAGTGCTATTTGTTTATTTTGTATACTTTCTTTCACGTCATATTCGACATTTTATCTTATGATTGACCAACAAATAGGGGAAGGAGGAATGTTTTCATAAAAATAAAGTGACAAGTTCCATAGACCTTAGAGAGAATTGGGGACAAGTTAACTGACAAGAAACATGATTTTCCTTTTCACCACAAAGGTTTGTTTAGCTAGCGTTAGAAGAGTCAACTTCTTAGAGGATATCGACTGGAGAAAAAATTGGCTTATTTTTGCAAGGCGCAAAGTCAAAACTATACACGGCTACAAGCTATGAGAGAAGTGATATATTCAGCACCAATCCCTGAGGGAATCAAAGTATTAAGAGATCATCTAATAGTTGTTTAACTGATATATTAGATACACTGTAACGGTAGAATCAAAAATCACATCAAAGTTCGGTTTCAACTCTCACGTGGAAGGCTGAAGTTTGACATCTGACTGAATGGGTTTGAAAAAAAAAAGATGCGTCCTGCAATACTCTCTCTAAGTGAGTTATGGTGGATCTAATTAAAATTAACTGTTTTAGATTGCGTTTGCCTAGTCCAGCTAGTTAGTAGCACGTTGTGTGAGGCCTCATGCATGAAATAAAATGCTGATTTGTCGGTAATTCTCTAGGTTTAAATATCTGTTAGATCCATAGGGAATGGTTTTATATGTGTGGTTTGCATATCCCCACTCCACGCGAAGGTCATAAATCATAACAATATTGTTGCACTCTCTGAGTAAGTGAATAGCTACAACTTATAATTGGCGATTAGTTGATTTAAAATCACTACGGCTTACGAGTTGTACTGAGTCAAATTTACTTTTTTCTACTTTGTTATTCGTCATAGTTAGGGAAAAGTAATGAATATATGATGTTAAAATTTAGTCCAGCAAGACATTCAAGTGGAATATATGTTACGAAATAATTATAGGCTAATATGCAAAACTAAACAAATCTTACATTTATAATTAGTTCAATATTAATCAAATTACGTAATTTTTAACTACACACAATATTAACATTTGTTAACTAGGTTATTTTATTTGGGTTTTTAGTACATTATATATTATAAATATAGTAAAATTATAAATAAATACATAATCAAATTGTTTTCTACAATATATCTCTAGTATTTTTTCATTTACAAGAAGAAATGGACCTTTGAAAATATTGATTTGAAAAGTTTACATCATAAAATGTATTTCTAACTGTATTGAATAAATTGATGGCTAAGTGGTTAAAAAAAAAATTAAAGTCTTCTTCTAAAAATAGGTTGACCTCAAAGATACTGGGATAAATTGCTCTTCTAAGGATACGATGTTCGTGGGTTCAAACACAGCCAAGGTTGACGGATTTTTCTTAAGTGATACAAATCTATATCACAACTTCCTTCGTAGCGGAAGAAAAATCGTCTATCCCATGTCAATTGTGGCATGTAGAAAAATAACTGGAATGTATGTGAAAATCCCTTTCCCGGCAAAAATTGTAAGTCCTTTTTATCTCGCTCAAAGAAATTATCGTGTGCTGATATAATCATTCAATCCAGAAAATGCAAGTTAAATATCTCATAAATAAATCAGAGATAAGCGTTGTTATTATTTTTTAATTTTTCTAAACGATAGAAATAAATTAAAATAGTCAGGTTTCCACTGACTTATAGATTATGTTTACAGAGGAGGAAGAAGGGTATGCTACACTCACTTCATAAAGTTATAGACCTCGAGCTCTTAGTAATTGTCACTTATGCAGAACCACTTAATCAAAGACTACCCTACTCATTACTAGTACTGTTAATAAAGTCGTTAATAATCATAGGATTTAACGTAATATTCACAACAAAAATAAGTTGACACAAGAGTCTTGAAATTATTTTAAAAAAATACGTAACTGTGTACTTTGATGGTTTTAGAACGAAGCTGTAGCCCTCACTGTAGCGAAGGTTTGTGGGTGTAGAAGATTGACCACGTTGCAAGAGGGTGTAGACAAGTAGAGAGGGACAAGAGATTAATCAGCACGTTCAAGATTACCACCACCACCAACGGACTTCAAATTTGATGTAGAAAAGTGGTCGACAAATCTTCTAAGAAACGTTAAGTATACTCTTAGCAAAAAATATTCTTTGGCATACTGTGAATTTTTATCATTAAATGCATTAGGTGAAAGATACCAAGGTTGGGTTAACCTTCTACAGTATCTACTAATAATGATTTTGAAGAATAAACCTATATCTCTGATTCCTTTTACACAATTGTGTAATAATTTTAAGATGTCTGTATTTTATTTGAAGAGATGATACGTAAAATTCATAATGATTTTTAAAACACCTGTTATTTGGTGTTTAAATAACTAAACAAAATATCAAAGTAAAATTGTGTTGAAAGAGATAATAAAACAGTTTGGTATATTTTGAAAATAAACCTTTATAAGGAATTATATTTCACCCAAGGTAAAATATACTATTATTTCATATCATTTAGAGGAAGAATTTAGTATGAATTATAATATTTATATAAACAGCTTTGGTGTTTACGTTTTTAGAATACTCACACCTGTTTTCAAATGGGGGGAGGGTTCGATATTCTATCTCAGAAAGTAACAAAAAATTATTATAGAGAGCAATGTTAAGGAGTCCGACCACCTACCGGAGTGCTGAGGTGCAAACCTTCAAAAGTCCCACGTTGTTTAAAAAGTATTTTGAGACTATAAAATATGGTTGATGCTTAAATTACATTGAAAAATATCAACATGTCCATTAATAGGCCTATTTAAAACCAAGTGTCATAATTTAATAAAATCCACGAAAAGGTGGAATTTGATCATTTTCAACAACGTTTCACACGAAATGTCTCAGTTATGTAAATCTAAGTATATTCTTAGAAATATTGGTCTAGCCTTCATCAAACAAATAAATTAATGTTTTACGAGGGCTATAACAGGATATTTTAAGATGATTAGTGGCATAAATCATTACCACAGTACCTTAAGGAGCAAGCAAACAATCAAAGCAAAATGTAATACTTTCCCTCTAATTGGTACACGTCAATGTCTTATAATTTAATCATTTACCTAGCAATAAGTTTAATTTTATTTTAATACATAGCTTTTAACACATTTTAATGTGTTCAGGATATATAATTTACACTTTCTAGATTGTAGATAGATAGATAAAATGTTTTTATTCAATTTCTTAGTAAGTAATATTTTAAAAATTACTTTTCACCTAGACATATATGCATTAATATTTAAAATACATTATTAAAATAGCCTAGATATAAATAATTTAATTTTCATGTTATTTTAATAAGTGAACCCACCATAACATAGCATCGATTAGATTATGATATTATAACTTTACACATTACACTATATTAAGACTTTATTTTGTAAACCCAATTAAAAATATATATAAAATAATTTGTATAAAATTGTTTTGTATCATATACAATATACACTAAATGTTTGTTACAGCTCAATGTGTAATAAACCACATTAAATAAATGCCTGTTGTATCAATGTATACGCTCTTTACTAAATATTTTAGAATGTTTTCAAAATTCTTAGTTAGAAATGGTTTTATTATTTAATGCTCTATAAGAAATACCGTAGTGAGTAGATATTTCCCTTCTTGTAGATGGATCTTTTATTTTAATGGTGAAATGAGCAGATACTGGCAGCTGTGTACCTACAGTTCAGGAGGTACCCTTATATTTTAAGGTATGTTAAATAATAATCATTAAAAAACAAATTCATAGGAGAATCTAAAGGCTATCTTGTGTCGAATATGCACTACCGTTGTCGGAGAATGCGGGCAAGTGGTCAGTGAGGAAGGTTGATGAAAGTGGTTGAAGGCAAGGAAAGGGTGAGAGGATGGTAGAAAGGGTGATGGGAGGTAAGATTGATGAACGCACCCAAGATTACCCGACCAGCTTGGGCAACTCGATACTGTTTACATACTCCCCAAACCCCTCCTCCACCTTGACCCACGTCTTATAATCTCCCTTCGCCTTTCCTCATCATTTACAAAGGCAACAAAATAACACCTTCTCAAAGATCTGTCAGCAGAAATTTATCGTCCACAAACGTTATTTTTTACCCATACCCGTGGAACAGTGGTCAACGTGATTAAACTAACTAAATTCAAAGTCTCGTTTTTTAGCACCGCATCCAGATATAAGTTCGGGTTGTATGCCTATGTATTAATTATGCTAATGGGTAGGGATGTGTAAGGTTGAATTTAGATTAAGTGTATCTGTATTTGTGTGAAGAGAGAGGGGTAAGCCATTGAGGTAAAATCATTATTATTAGCACCGCGTCTTACTACCCGTTCGGGTTATATGCACTTACGCTAATGTGTAATGGTAGGGTTATTGTGAGATAAATTGGAGGACCTACAGTTTAACGTGGAATCCAAACCACGGTGGAGGCCTGGCGTTCCCCACATTCACAAGATGTCTTGTCAGAGGTGAAGGAAGGGTTTGGCATTCAGAAAAATCTGTGCCGGGACCGAGGATTGAACCCCGGACGCCAGCACAGAAGTCTGACACCTTACCCCTAGACCACCAGCTCACTGAGGTAAAATCACCTTTGTTACATCTAACTGGGATAGAACCACGATCTATCTATCATTGGCAGTTTTTTCTATCGTGAGAGTGCTGCCTTAGTCCACGGTGCCACTGAAGTTTTTTTAATAATATTTGTTGATGAGGAGGTTAGTTAGGATTAATATCGCTACCGGGTACACTAAGGACTACGTTTTTCAATATTCTATTATTTTATTCCTGTGGTTTTTATATTCTCTCTCCACGCAGATTCAGGTGAAGCTTGTCTCTGAATACCCTTATACTTACCCATTAAATTAAATCTTTGTTATTTTTAATGCATCAAATGATGCTTCCGTTTGGAATAACCACATATCCACAGTAACGCGTCAGGGCGAAGAAGGTAGAATTTAGAGGAAGGGTGCCCACATTGGTTTGGAGGAGAGTGATAAAACGCTTGAGTAATAAAAAGTTCAGTTCATAAATCTTGGATTTAAAAACCCAGCCTTCCTATCACCAACAAAATATACATGATTAGAATGAAGACTTAATATATAGATGTATGCTACAAATAATTACAGTTTATTACATTTATGTTTCAACGATTAATTCATTTCAAGTAAATCACTTATATAGTGCGTTCTGAACAAATTTAAATAATATCATTGATTTGATCTAAAGACAGCGTAAATCTCACTTTAGAATAGCAGATAGTTTTAACATAAAATCTTTTGAAATCGATATACAAATAAATGATACAATACAATCGTAAAACATTCTCATATTTTTGACTTTTTTTACTATTGCTTGAAATAAAATTTAAAAATCAATGTTCTCAGTGAACTAGTTAGTTTTCCTGAAAATAAAAAAGACAACTTTATATTATCTTGTTTAAAACTATATAAGCTTTTCATTTTATATAAAACTAAAACCATTATTCTGTACCTACTGTGTCTAAAATATTTCAACATTTTAAAATATAAGATATTTGCAAACCATTTTCAAATTAGTTTTATTTGTGAACATTAAAATATTTTCTTATTTATAATGGAAACATTCATAAATAACCATGTTGAGATGAATCTTAAAGAACATTTTGTAAACATTTCAAACTTCATACAAAATTTATCACAACCAAGTTACCCTTAAACTAATTTATCTTCGAAAAGTAAATATACAGTGGTAATTATCACGGAAAATATTCTTCTGATATAAATTTTAAACCACATCATTGATCTATTTTTTAAATAAATCTTTACAATAATCAGTAATCAGATAACTTCAAATTAATGATTGTATTTCAAACAAAGACCAATTAGCAATGTTTTATTGCCAATACCTTTACAAACATATATTTTAAATTAGAACCATTTTAAAATATTTAAAATTTAAAAATAATCAGTCATCTGAAAATTATCCATTAACGACTTTTCCCCCTTAAAACAAACATAAACATTTATTTTTTGTGTCAAACACTCCACTGATAAACATTTTAAGATAACTCGTTAAAGCTATTTTTATATGTTTAGAAATATCAAATATCTCATATCAGCTATCTGCCCTTAAGCGAATTGAGACCCAAAAAACATTTATACTATGTGGTTTGACCGGTCATACCCTCCATATGATATGCATTTAAAACCAAGCCTTCAAAGCTATTTTGTTTTAAATATGAAATTTTCATAATTCATTAATTGGTAAACTGGGTAAAACTAGGCAAAGATTAAAAATAAAAATTATTGAGATATAGTTTTTAACACTTAAATATCAATTTTTAACAAAATTTATCAAACAAATTTTTGATCTAGTCATACAGAGAGACCGAAAGTATGGTAAAATATACCTTTTGTTTTCAGGAGCACATAAAATGTAAAATGCATCATAATCTTGAGGATGAAAATGATCCTGATTTTATAACTATCTGTTTATATGAGAAATAAAAATTTAAAAATAAGATTAATAAATGTATTTTTTGTTTTTATAAGCTTAAATTAAATTCATATTAAAATTACATTCATATTGTTTGAGAAATTTTAATTTAATTCATTCTAATTTAATATTTTATTTATTTATGTTGGTTAATTAGATGTATTAAAATTACTCCTATAATTAAAAGTGTAAATTCTTTAAAATTGAAATAAGACTTGATTCAATTTTTAGCATATTTATGTTTACGTTCTTAATAAATTCATAGCACTTATTTAAATCAAAGAGCTCAAACTTTCCAAAAATTACATTTTAATGAGTTCAGTGTAAAGGTTTTTTGCCAAAGTAAATAATTTTATCTATTCTGCTATTATTATTAATGTGAAAAAATAGACGCAAAAATAATAGGACATTTTGTGTTTTTAAATTTAAATAATAGCGGTATTATATAGCGAGAAATAAATGGTATATCACAATCATACAAACCTTATCTTATAATGAATTATTTTTTTATTGCTTGGGGAAAATAATAGTAATTTTTGGGGGGGCCTTTTATGAGAATGCCAAATTAAAATGGTTGGCATAAAGTGATATAACGACAATATTGGTGTAGGAACCCAAGGTTAGCGATGTCCCCGTAAGGCCCTATGAAACTTTAAGCATTTGAAGTGATGTCTGAGGCATAGGCAGCTTTTATAGCAGGCCAGCTGCGCTACTGCTGGCTGGATCGTGGTACCGAAACTATTGAAATACCTCACAAAACCAAATATCACCTAATTATAGCGAGTATGTCCTATTAAAACCATAAGCAAGTTTAATGTCAGCTGTATAACCCTCCATGTCAATTACTTTCTTGTATAGCAGGAATCTGTTGCCTGTGTTACGGGGTATGCTCCTAATAAACATAATCTTGAAATCAATAATTTTCTCGATTACACTACTTTCTATTTATATTAGAAATCAAAAATAAATCAATCAAAAACTCGTAAACATAAAATACCTTCTAAATGAAAATAATTTAAAGATTGTTCAAACATATGCAATATGCATGTTTAAAAAACACTACTAAACAGCTAGAAAATAGCTGAAAATTAACTAAGCAATAGAGAAACTAATAAATAAGATAAATATCCCTAGTTTTTTTGCATGGTTAAATTTTTTATCAGAAATAATAATTAAATTTCACAAAATAATTGGTTATCAAAATTTTAGTTATAGTTCTTTGTGAGAAATAGAATTACACTATACATGTAAAACTATCCGAAAACTACACATTTAATAAGACAATCTCTAAATTAATTATCTTTTCTCTTTAGTATGACTGATTTTCTTTGCGCATAATCAATACTAATATTATAAAGAGGAAAAATTTGATTTATTTTTGTTTGTAATTGATAAACTCAAAAACTACTGTACTGATTTTAAAAATTCTTTCACCTATATAAAGCTACATTATCAGCGAGTAACATAGGCCATATTTTATTTTGAAAATTTAATTTATTCCTCATAAAAATTTCGATAGTATATTATATAGTCATTGTGAAAAAAAAGTAGTTGGAGGGAAAGTGGGGTTGGTGAAGAGGGAGGGGATAGGGGTGAGGAAAGAGGAATGAGATGAAAATAGGAGGGAGGATAAAAAGAGGGAGGGGGCTTTACAGTGATGGTAGGACTGTATTTAAAAAAAAAATAGGTAAAAATAAAATTTTGTTTTTATATTGACATGATGGATGATTTGAAGCTTTGTTTTACAGGATTCTTTACAATATTTTTTACGGGGAAGGGGGCTAGTGTTTACATAAAGAATCAATGAACGTATTCAGTTAAAAAAAATCATTTCAATTGAGTTTTAAAGCAAATTGGTTTTAATTAACTATCCATTTAATTCCCATTAAGTGTTTTAATGTTGATCCAAATGCGAAAGCTACTCTTACAAAAACTTATTCTTGAAATGAGGACCTCAATCTACGTATGACCTACTTACACTGTTTAAAATAGTGGACTGAATTTTGCTGGGGTCTATTAAATGTGTATTTTATGAATGATCAAATAAATTTTGAAATACTTTTAACATTTCATACTTTATGGTTGTGGAACCAAATGGGTTTTCTAGATTAAAAAAGTTTGGTTCTAAAATAAACTATTTTAGGGAGAGGTTCTAGTATTTTCATTTCCTAAAAAAAGTTTTCACATAATCCATATACTATTGATTTAATAGTAGGGACTTTATAACTAAAAAAATACGTTTAAAGGTTTTTCTAACAATAAAAAGGTTGAGAAGGGTACAAAGTAATTTTTATTTTAGAACGATGCTACATCTCAAAAAAAATCCCAAATCTACCACAATATCTTTAATATAAATATATACTATTTAAACGGAATAGATTAAAAACAGGTTTATAGCAGACAGAGGCAGAGATAACCACTTTTTTTTTTTGTCTATGTAAATCCCCACTTAACTTCACGGGGTATTTAGGTACATTTTCTATCTACTCTTATCATGTCATTAGCCTTGTTTAGTTCTAGTACTTGATTTATTTTTAATGAGCCATTCTCAAACGCTTTTACACATAAATAATTAAAATGTAATATATTACTAGCATTAATCGTAGTTTATGAATATCAGGCATAGTGAGCAGATTTTGTTTTAACCGACTTTGAGAAAATCAATTTTTCTCTTTTCTCCCTTAATTAAACTACTATCAATTCTAGTTCTAAACAGACACACTAACAGGTGGCATTTAAAAAAATACTTTTTAGGGTTCGGGGTTTCATGAGACGTTCACGTTCATCAACATTTTGGTCTAGACGTTTTTTATTTTAAATTTAAAGTATTGCGACCGTAAAAAATATACATTTGTGAATATCTTGAAAGTTATTTGTTTTATAAACATATGTTTCAGCTAAAAGATTTGTAATATAAATAGACCTACATATATCTAATGATAAGTAATTTCATATATCAAATAGTTTCGGAGATATTATAAAAAATGAAAATTTACGCATCTGACCGGAGCCCTTAAAGTCATTTTACCAAAATTTTGATATATCCATGTTTGAATATTTATAAATGCTCAGAAGTAAAATTTAATCAAAATCTTTAGAGCTGATTTCGATAAAATAGAGCTTCTTTCTTTTTTCCCTCAGTAAACAACCCTTATATCTAGGGCTTGATATCCAATTCAAAATATCCCATGGGGTAACCCTATGAAGACACAAGATACTAAGTTTTAGCCCGTTCAGTAAAATAGTTTAGTCTATAATCCGAGCTACGGACAGACAGACAGAAATTCAAAAAACACTTTTTTGAATTCGGGGAGTTATTAAACGCCAAAATTCATCAAATTTTCAAGTTATATTTTTCTTAACGATCACAATACTTTCTCTATATGTAAGATAACGAGATAGCAAATATTTCTGAAGATCAAATGCCTTGAAATATTAGTATATGAAAATGGTTTTAATAAATTTTGGAACTGTCCAAAAAGTTATATTTCATCTAACTGGAACCTAATCCTTTAGACAAAATCTATTTTTATGGTTGTGTATGTTACTTTATTAAGTTTTAAAATTGGTTAAACACTTGTTACTTAAAATCTTACTACTATACGATTTATTTTTAATGCTCTTCATCTTTGGCTATTCACATTATCAAGTTTAATTTTAAGATAAAAGAGTTTAGTTAGCTTGATTCTTTTAATTTCCATTTTAATCCGTAAGCTAACTTATAATTCAAGATATACCTATACATGAAATGTAAGATGTCACCTGAAAGTACCTAGTAATATTAATATTATGGTGAGTGAAATAGAGATTTAAAATATGTGCATTCCATTAAACCTGATAAAGATTACCTTGAAGCAACACAATATGGTTTAACCTATATGGTGAAATCCATCAATGCAAAACTGTCTCATTTCTGGGAAAACTGAGTTTAGGTAGATATCTACACATGGAATCGATTAAATTTGGATCTCATGTTTTTAGGTAAATTTAAAATTGAGATTGTATTATTTAAAATATCTTCAATATAAAAAATCTCAAACGATTGTTTTTTTATATGTTGATATTTTATTTATTACAAGACCTTCTCAACTAAAAATGGGAATGAGTGTTAATACTATAGATAATTGTATTTTATATTCCTATAAAATTTTCCCTCTGGCTATTATTTATTGAAATAACTTATCAAATAGGAATAATATAAGTCAAACACCTAATAATAATCCATAACATGTTGTTTAATTGAATAGTTTATGTATATTTGTAGCCCTAGCATCTCCTTTTATATTCACTTAAAGTTTGCGAAGATCGTTTTTGAAATGCGAAACGAATTCAAAGCAATGTCTTAAACATGCAAATCAAAGTTCAAATATAATTGGTATACTATATATAATTACATTTAAGTAAAGATAAAGCTTTAGTGTAAAAAAGTACACTGAAATATTTATTTTACATATCTGAGTTTACCTCTGGTTAAATTTGTTATGTCATTTAGTCACTATTTTATATTAAGATACGGTTTAGTAGTTTTTTTCTATCATCTATGTTAAAATATGTCATATTTGGTGGGACATTTCAAATCTCTTCATTATATAATAAAGCTTTAGAAAACCATCAAAGATGCGAAGGTAATTGTGGGCGTCGAAGTAGAAGCAAGGCAGATTTGACCCTTGGCTTGGGGCATTTAAAACCCTTGCACACCTTTAATATTTTCACAGTTTATTCACTCTTAAAATCAGGTTAAGAAGATTCTGGGCATTATGACGGTTGTGGATTGAGAGGTCAATGTTTAATACCATGAGGGAGCCCTTATGGGGCCTATTATCTTTCCGAAATCACGATGATCTAGTGGTTGGCCTATATCTTGACATGAGAATTATTTTGTTATCATTCATGCTAGTTGAGATAAAATATTCGTAAAATTAATTTTTAATTAAATGGTTGTGGTTCTTGTTATATGTTAACCTGTCTTCTGTAAAGCTCTTTCTTAATGGAAGAGTCCTAAATGTGGGGATTTAGGGGACGATAGAAAAGGTAAATGGATTTTGCAATTATTATAGCGAAACATTTTTTGGGCATGGTTAAATAAAATATTGCTCCAGTATAATCAGTTTAATTTGGTTCACATGGTTATATCAACAGTTGTTGAATATCTGCAAAGAGTATAGTGGCGTTAGATGCCAAACATTTTAAACTTAGAAAAAAAATAGCAATTAGATTGAAGGCAACCCTTGAAAGATATTCAAGAAATATTGAGGTCACCATGTGAAAAAATATATATATAATTTTCCACTGGAAAAATATTTTATTTATTTCGAAAAGAAAAATAGTTTTAATATAAAATAAGCAAAAACACTTATTTTTTTATCGCGTACTTTACATTCCCATCTGAGCACGATTCCCTAATTAATAACACTTTTTGATTTGGACGCAAGAATAAGAGAGAGTAAACTGAGGAGAGTTTTTCCTATCCTCTCCCTCCCTTTACAATCTCTTCACGCTACAAGACTTTCCAAAATAACATTTTTTTTAGATACGTAATGGTTTCAATAGCGTTTAAAATAAAAGAAGCAAAATTTAATTTTAATTTGAAGTATTTTCCTTGGATATTCTTATTTTTTCAGAATATCGTAATTCTAACTTTGGTGCGTTAACAACCTAATCTAACTATTTATTCATAGGTCTTATAATATTTTATCTCCTATAATAGTGGATAAGCGGATATTGGTATCAGTCTTATTTAGTCTTATTTCTACAGTGACGAGGAGTTTGGCGATCAAGACCTGTTCCGGTAGATTGAGATATTATTTTTTCTAAATCGCTGCCCACTTTCCTTTAGTTCTAATATTAGTGCCTTTCCAATAACATTTCATACTTCTAATCATTTTCCCAAAGCAGTGGAATCAGTTAGGAGAAGGCGGAGTGCAATCTCCGGTAAGGCACCTCCCAAGGAGGCGGATAGGGGAATCCCGCTCCCGCTAGGACTCTCGCCGATCTGGCGGCTATTAGATCCTATAATGATGAAACACCCAGCGGGGCAGGGTACCAGGGGCGTAATACACCCGGGGCGGACCAACTAGTAGGATTAGGAATTAGTATTAGGAATAAAAATACATTAGATTAAGTGCTATATTTCAACTTATATTACTCGTATATTATAGTAAATAAAGGACACAGCTAAATGATGATAGCTAGAATGAGATTGTAGAATTAGGTCTCGATATAATTTCTAGGTATTGGGATGGATAGTTTAGGAAGATGAATTTAAAAAAATCCTTTTCCCATTAGTGTAAATTTAAGGATGTCCCGGATAGGTAGTTACACGATTAGAACAACAAATAAATAATTTAAAACCCAGTAAATAGTTTTAAAAGTAGTCTATTTATTCAATATGATCTACTCTATTATTGAATCCAGGACCTTACTAAACAGGAAAATCAAACTAATAGTAAGAATATATTTGGTTAAGAAAATATATTCAAATTTGCCGCCCGTATGTATGTAACTTTTTCCTCTCAACATTTCTAGAACTCACAAGCGTGTTACAAGCATAGTGGAAAGTGCTCAACAAATTGCTTCTTTACTTATAGCTCCAAGATGTTTCTTACTACGAAAAGTTCACTATTTTCTTTTATAAGAAAGTTTTGCTTAGAAAGATAGATATTCATTTCACGTAACTAATAAAGAAGTAGACTGAGGAGAATCAAGAAATGAATAATGAAAGATAATAATAATAATTTCATAAACAAAAACTCGAAGAAGATGAGTGTAAAAAGTTAACTTTAACAGCATGTTCTGACATGAGTATTTTAACTCAAATTGTAAGTAATTTCCTTAAGAATTACATCATAAGAAACAAAATAAAGATTGGTGTAAAAAAACATTATAACAGTTTTCATGATTTTAGTTCAATGGACTTGTAATGGGCACTAGATATCGTCATTTAAACAGTCTACACTCGGTACACAAAAATCAGACACCTTTCATATTGGTAAATTATATATTATATAGTTTTATATTAACTATATTAAACTATTTAGGGTTTCCATAATTTTATAAACTACGATGAAATCATATTTTATCAAACCAAACTGCGAATAAATTATTACATCATCGATATATTAGTAATTTATGTTTACTTTCTTCCTTCCTGTGGTCCATATTAAACAAGCCAAACCTGTCCAAAATACCGAAAAAGTAAATAAATCTTTATTGTTATCTTGTTTGTATCAAATTTTGACCAGACATATATATTTTNTATATATATATATATACCAATTTATCAACTATAATGAATTAAGCCAAATTAAAACTCAATATAGGTGGGTCCGTGGACGGAATGTTAAACTCGTCTAAAGTGTTTTTCTGGTAAATAGGGGGTTGGGGTTCAAGCATTCTCTGGGTGTAGTGGGGGTGGCCTTCCATAAATGGTTTACCACTCTCCCTCCATACAAATATGGGTACATTTCTTTTAATATTTTAGCTTCTTAGCCCTTATTCAAATAGTGTATTCAAAGGAATCTAACTTAAATGTGGAGTAAATAGCAACACACTATTAAATACTTAACTAATACACTTGTTATAGGCCCTCTTTTTGAGATGATTTTGTTCCAAGCCATTAATATACAAGGTCAAGTGTGCCATTATTACAATATTTGTTGAAATATAAATCAAGGTTATATTTAAACAGTAGATTTTAGTAGGAAAATGCGTCGATAATTTCTCTTTATATATTTTCAAGCTCTGCTTCTTACTACTTGTTCTATACTAATTACGTTGATTAGTTAGGGATGAGGAAGGTTGAATTTGGAGGATGTGTGTTGACATTTGCTCGGAGGAAGAGCGGAAGATCCTTTATGATAAACCATCCCCATTATACCCAAATGGGACTCAAACTTCATTATATCTGTCATTGGCAGTCTATTATATTACAAAAGTGACACCATAGAACATTTGACCACCAAAATTGGGTTATTTAAATGTTGTAATAGACTATACACACATAGCTACGGGTGCCTATTGCTTCATCTCGCTCTAGGTATTTGATCATCTTAACTTTGATAGATGAATAATAAGACAGAGAAACTCAACAAAAACAGGAGGTTTCATTAAACATTCCATTGTTTATCGATCACGTCTTATTCTCCCTTACATTATGTGTAATCTAGACTTTATAAGAAATGAAACATAATCTGTGTGGGAGTATAGTGGTGAAATATTGATGAAAAAATTATGGAAAAAACACCCTTAGTTCATCCAATCATGATTCTAACCCCGACCCACCTGTCACTGGCAATTAAATAAATGGAAAAAATACTTTGACCGTACTTCACAGATGTGGGCAATTAAATTACTAAATTACGTATTTGATTTTATTACAATAATGGTCTCTTTGTAACGAAAATTTGCTAAGCTTAAATGATTAACTTATCTTTTATCGTTACATATGTCAACATTTCGAAAATGCTTTTGATTACTTTTACAAAGTGGTATTAGCGCGTTTTAAAACTAAAATCGGAGATACTGTTAGATTTTATCTTAATTTAGAACTTATAGTTTCAATTACTAAATTTTGCGTTACATATCAAAAAACCTACTCTAAAATAATTTTGATTCAAGGAAATTAAACAGTTTTTCAAAAATAAATACTTTGTTAGAGTTGGTATGTGACAGTTGCTATCATTGATTTCAAAGGATAATATTTTCAGGGTATGGGAATAAGGGGGATGGGATGGGGAAAGTAAGATAGGGGTTTTGAACTTAGTACGTGTCCTGTGTCTTTATAGGATTAGGAAAAGAGAGGGTTGAAAGAAAGACGCGCCACACAGTAGGGAAATTCTTCTTCGGCATTTTATTTCCATCAGAGAGAATACCTCTAGATTATTTTGGAACATGTGAAGACAGAAACGGTAGAGAACGAATGAAATATGGAGTAAGAATGGATTGAGTTTTGATTTGTCTGTTTGGTGCTCTATTTATAAATATGGCTATATGGGCGTTTCTTTTTTTATATAGATTTGACGGGAATGATGATTTATTGCTAGAGATATTTTAGTCTTATATAAGAAGAATGATGTAGAGTTGAACATTTACAGTTTTGGTTGAATGCTATACAATTTTATTTTAATGATTCCCAGTGATTTTATGAAATATATTTCATTTAAATACAAAATTGATAAAGGATTTTTATAAAACCAAGTGTTTTAAGAACAGACGAACATTAAAACACCAATAACTTTAAAAAAAGATTAGATTTAGATTAAATGAGCTATTATTATAATATAAAAACCAATTTTAAAAGGAAGAATATTCAAGAAAATAAAAACATATTATTTTTTTTAAACAAGAATTTATACAAAAAAATAGCATTTTACAAAATTATTAAAAAATTACAGCTGCAGATAACATGGCTTAAAATATGAATACTTGAAAGCAGAAATATTATATATTTTTTGCTATCACATAAGCCCCTTTCTTTGAAAATTGGAATATATTC
Source organism: Timema monikensis (assembly GCA_902151445.1). NCBI lineage: Eukaryota > Metazoa > Arthropoda > Insecta > Phasmatodea > Timematidae > Timema > Timema monikensis. Next base: position 4,303 of record CABFVZ010003371.1, on the reverse strand, counting down.
ATTAGGTAATATCTGAAATTAATGCGGAGTGGTTTCTTTTCAAGGCCTCTACTTTCTGTTTGGGATGTCTGAATTTAATTACACCAATTGATAAGTGACGAGTTTGGTATAGTTAAAAGGATAACTTCCTGTATCGTCATGAAAGAAAGGTAGCAAGCCATTTGGAAAATCTTCCATTAGTATGCCTAATGATTTTGCGCAGTACTTTGGATATTTATTTTGATTCAAATTTCTACACTCCACCATATTGTGTCAAAAAGCATAAATTCGGTCCTTACTCGTGAGGTGTATAATGCATATTGAACCTGAACTTTGTGACAATTCAGGACGCTGAGTCATACCACCTTACTGACCTTAATGTAAATGTTGATAAGAATTTGAAGCTTTTTATTTGCTTAGTTTTCTGCCATACCCACTAGCGCTGTGGTTGCTGCATATCGTTTTCATTAACCTGTGACGTAAAGTAACGGATGCTTATGAATGATTTAGACAAAATTGTTTGACATCCTTAACGTAATAAATAAATATTATTTTATTATTTTCATTTAAAATATAGTAATATATGTGATAAATCGTTGAAATAAATAACATCTATAACATAAGTGTGAATTTGATATACAAAACAGTCTGTTTGAATATAGCATTGCTTTAACTAGGGTCCTGATTAAGTTTTGAGAGGTTACTCAATAATTAAGTCGTTTTACAATAGTAGGCCTACTCTTATTAAATAATGCATATTTTCATTTATAGGCTTAGTTAAAACATACCTTTTGTTCTTAACTTTTAAATCTTACGTCTTTGAAGCCCTCAGCATTTGATTAATTTTAAAATATTAATTTATTATCTAAATTATTACACAATGTGTATATAGTATCTCCCCTCTATTTTGCACACACACACACACACACAATACACACACACACAATACACACACATACACACAGATATAGTGCATCAATACCGAGATAAGTTTGATATAATTAATTATCTATTGCAAAACCAAGCAAATTTAACTGATTTAAAAATCTTAATCAATCATTTATTATATTTGATAAATTTACTTTACTAATAGGATCTTTCTTTGCCATATTAATTATTTGATTTACTCTCTATGAAATGAAATTTTTAGGTTCAAATTTCTCTACAATAAATGAATATTGCGCGCGTGTTAATATGCAGAGATACTTCTGCTTTTTGGCTTCAATGTTTGATCACATTAATTAAAGAGTAACTAGATCCATATATATTTGACCTTAGACGGGGGAAGGGGGACTAATATTGCACCCTCATAGCACTCAGAGCTATAGACTCAACAATTAGAATTTAGTGGAACAAAGTTTCTCTTAAAAATGTCTTAAAAAGCTGTACCAAGTCTATATCTGTTTTTCCTTGTTTTTCATGTAGCCTATAACAAATAGTGTACAATACATAATAAAGAAGGGGGAGGAATTATTGGTACAAAAGACTTACAAATTATCTTTGGCTTTTCCAATACGACTATAAAACCACCACTCTTCCCTCTGACTGGACATTTTTAATCAGGTTTGTAGGACACTACTAAGATCGAAACATTCTACCAAACATAATAATTTGGATACATTGATAGTACATACATCTTACACTTCACACGAGTGAAGAATTAGTGGTAAAACAGAGCTAGACAGTAACACTAAATGAGCACTCAGACTACACTCAGCCTTATTCTAGAATAAGGCTCCATAGCCTTTGTTGCTAGACCCGGCAAACTCTAGACCCCGTAGGGTTTTTCTTCCTCTTATAACCTCATAACTTGAACTAGTAATCAAACAACCCCCTGCCTCTAAGTCATAAAGTTTGAAATAATTACCAACTCTTCCAAAATTGATCCTGGTTTCATCTTAATTGAGCCCAATTAATTTATTTACGTGTCAGTTTTAAATATATATTTGCTTAGCACTATGACCTACTACTTCTTCGGGTTATAATCTTATGTAATAATTACTCTAATGGTTTTTAGGGATATGTAGGACTATATTTAGAGGAAGTTTCCCACAGTTGCGTGGAGAAAATTAGAATACCATTTAGGAAAGATAACACGACCAGGATTAGAACACAAATCTCTACATCAAAGGTAATCCAGTATTTTCATGAGTGACGCCTTAGACCACGTGACCCCCAACTCTTAAACTGGAGTGAAGGTAGGTGGTAAGCTCATACATTTTTATTTGGTGACTCAAGCTTTTGTCTAAATTCTGAATCTCAATATAAGTGACAAATGCTTGAAATAATTATTATATTTTCTAATTTCTTCACTATTTATATGACGAAGACCTATGAAAATTTGAATTTTTCCACCCATACTAGTGAGACCATGGCCTTAATATAAAGATAATCTGACCGTGACCGGGAGGTTTAGATTTAATCCAGGTCAGGTGTACAGAGAATGCTTTATCCTAAATGGTTTTCTATTCTTCATTCATAAAACTGATAGTAAATCTCCTCTAAATTCTCTCTTTAATTCCTATCCCATTTGTAATATAGCCCGGAGGAATTGTTAGACGCATAGAATATTATTATTTTTTACATCAATTACGTATGGTTACAGTTGTTAGTAGGCTATATTTCGGATGAAAATATTTAATATCTAGATCTTAGCAAATCTACAATCTTTGTTAAAAAACGTCTTTTTTTTTTCAAACTTGTTTCCGTAAAGATTTCCTTGAATTGTGAAATCTATATATTGCATGAAACTTCAACAGAGGAAAATCCCATGAGTATTTCACTAATCAAAGTTGTTTGTAAGCTAGATCCTGAATATTAATTTTTATTGTAATATATAAGTAGATTAAGCCTCTACCGAAGCATGCATGCATAAATGAGTATACTAATTTTATCATGAATATGTAAAAAAAAGAATATATTTTATGAAACAAAAGAAAGTTTCTCATAAGAAACGGAAGTCCAGTCTCATAAAACGAACAATGAAATTAATATTTCCTAAAGCCATGTTTTTCCCCAAAAAAAACTGTCCAAGTTTTTGTATGTGACGTTTGTATGAATATATATTTGCCTCCCAGCCAATGGGCTTCCTTTTCTTTGGTTTCTTTTTTTTCATACATTGCCCTGTTGAAAATTTCCATTTGAAAAGGACTTTGCTTTACCACGACTAGTGAAAAGGTCGTAAGAGGTATTCATACAAGCTTTATTGAATTCTTTTGTTTAAGTTCGCACAGGATCCGACTTACATTTTATCATACTATCCCCTTAAGCTCTAACCATTCGTAGTTCCAAAATATCTCTGCTTATCGTAAGGTTGGTTGTGAGGGTTGGGTTTAGCATCCTCTCAACCCAGGGACGAAAAATAAGCTATTCTACGTTTGAAGTGGTATTTATAATTAATAGTTTGTTCTAAATTTAATGATTTTAAGATCTTTAGGGTCTCATTTAAAAAGTATAGCTACCTGTTAGCCAATCAAAGGGCTCTAAAACACTTCTGGTAGTATGTCTGCAAATATCTGCAAAGGTGACCAAGTGGTTTAGAATGTTCTAAGGTATTTTCCTATGGTTTAATTTCGCTTTCTTCCTTTCCATTTTCTCACCTTGTTAATATGGGTGAATTTCCTACCTGTATCAAGTAGTTATGTTTATTGCGGGAGTGATGACTTAGACAAGCAATTGGCAACCTAAGATCCGTAGACTGTACCCAGCATGTCAACTATTTTATATAACCCACGAAAGATTTAGCAAACAAACAATTAAGTTCATTAAAATAGACTAAGAACTAATAACTAGATAGTAAATATAAAGTTTAACTTTTTTAATATATATTTATTTCAAACCAGCCTACCAATTTAAAAAAAATCTCATATGAGCCATGATACCAAAAAAGGTGCCAATCCCTGTCTTACATCATTCAACCACCGATGCGGGTGAATAGTTATTACCTATTAGGTACTTTTGAAAACATTTAATTTAGCTATTTTAAGGTTGAGGGTTAAAATAAAATAATTATCTTTATAATTAATGTTGAATCTACTACTAAATAAGATCTGATTCTGGTAGGAAGAACATTTCTCCTTTCTTGCTTACCCTAGGAGATATAAAGTATTAATATCATCAAAAAATCTATTTCAAGGTTTTGATGGATTAAAATTGTAAGTTTAGTGTTTTAGTAAGGCTTACAATAGGAGAGGTTTTGGAATTATCAATCCAACCCTTAAATTACCCAATCTACTCGTTGTAATGTAACTGATTTGCCCCTAAAAAGTATGTGAAAGCATTGACAAGAATATCATCCTAATTTTATAAACGTATCTTATTTCAT
>CABFVZ010003370.1:60701-76883 GCA_902151445.1 Timema monikensis | reverse complement strand
GGTTGTATATTTATATTTTTATATTGAATTCAACTCTTGTATTGATAATTCGTTTCCTTACTACATTACACCATGTTTTTCATGAATATAAATAATAAGCTACGCTAATAGTGTGTTTAGAATTATTTACATTTTTTAAACAAACGTGTTTTTGAGGTTAGTTATGGCTAAACAATTTTAATGTATAGCATCATTTATAACATAAAAATGTATTGCTCATTTTTGTTAAATTAAACTAAACATTTTAATATATAAATGGTTCACTAATTCTGTAACCACTACAATTTTCTTATACATACCTATTACCATTACATTATTTTCAGTATTGATTACATTTGGAGATATTGATAAGAATAAATATCTAAAATGAATATTACTCTTTTCTTTTACGGGAAGTTAACAAATATGTAGAATTACTATCCTCAAGAAAAAGGAAAGAGATTCCAGGTATTTCCGAGAAACTAATAAGCTAGAGCTCATTTCCAAAGTTAAACATCCCCATCCAACTCATTCACTCTATATTCTCAGTTGCCCACAACCCTAGAGTGGCTGAGACCTTTCGAGGCAGAAGCTACCTAACCACCAGTTACAAGTTGCCTTTAAATGTGAAGGTCATTTCAAAGTTATTTGCTAGATAAACCTCATTCTTAAATTACGTAAGAATTTTTTTTGTGGTGATGGTGGGGAGGGGAGATTTGAGCAGCTCATTAACTTCTTACGTTTTCTTACGAGGGAAGTGGAGGTGGAGGAGAGTAATGGTTGAAACGACAGTTCTGGATCACTTCCTCCCATAATGTTAACTTCGATCCACTACATTGAATGTTATGGATCACTTTCTCCCATAAGAATAACATTGATCCACCACATTGCGAGGTTGGGTCACTTTCGCCCATATTGTTTCTCTAAATTGGGGAGGTGTGTAACTTTTTCCCATAATAATAGCATTGATCAGTGGCGGATCAGGAAGTTCTATTTTGGGTGATTGACCCTTCAGCCCCCCTCCTTTCTCCTCCCGATTCCAGCCTTCATCCCCTTCTCTTAACATGCCCGCCAATCACCCCTCTCTAATCCTCCAGTCTCTTACTCCTAGCCTTCATCTGCATAACTTCTGGATGGCTTTATATTACACATAAAAGAGCTTAAGTGCACTCATGTTTGTCCCATAGGACGTATATATAAGAGTTGAGTCCTATGTCCATGCGCTTTCAATTACACAAGAGTACCTTATGCCCATCGTTCTTCCCTCTCTAGCACCCCTCCTTGCAGCCCCCATCCAGCCAACAATCTCCCGATCCCAGCCTCCATCCCAAACTCTTAGCTCCTATTTTCACAGCCTTCTCTTACCATGCCCGCCAATCACTCCTCTCCCCTCCACCCAGTTTCCTAACCACAGCCTTCATCTGCACATCTGCATCCAGCCCACATCCTGTACTCTTACCTCCTTGGCTTAAAGGAATTATGATTTTAGAATGACATTTCTTATTGAAAGTTTCAATTTTTCGGTTCAATAAAACAGAAGTTTAAGGTTTATTAAAAAGGAATTTTTAGCACTCATTGAAATGTATGTGGTTTGGGACCAATTAATTAGGTTCACTGTAGCCGAATGTTCACTACAACCGAGTTGATTAAAATCAGAGTTGACTATATATTTGTGTATAGATTGAAAAATATTGGTTTTATAAAAATATGTTTTAAATAGAAGATGTTTATTTTAATTAGACCTACATATTTCAATGATAAGTAATTTCATATCTCAAAGTGTTATGGTGCTATGATAGAAAATTAGAATTTATGCATTAGACCGACCATATTTTATAATATAATCAGTTGCTTTGGAAAGTGAACATATATTATTCCCGAAGAAAAAAACCAATTTTCTGGTACTTGAAATTGACAAATGGAAACGTTATTTTAATTGATTCCAAATTACATTTTATTACTAGTTAATTCATGTGTGATTTAATTTCAGAGCCTCATAACCAAGCACAATGATTAAAGAGCCACTCCTGCGTGATCTGGGTTGCCAGTGACGGGTATTTCAGCGTTCGAACTTGTATCATGTATACTGAGGCAGTTATTTAGACCATAAATGGTTTCTTACACTCCCTTCAAACAAACGTGGTCACATTTCCTGTAAATATACCTTATCCACTCCTACCTTAGTGGTCTAATTATTCTGGTAATTTAGATAGATACTAAGACGTGGCCCATGTATTAACCCAATTCAGGGGTATCTAACCTTCTCTAGTATACCAAAGTAACATGTTTCGGCTGAATGGGTGATGGTGTTACCTACCCCAAAATCTGAGTTAACTACATTATCACTAATCTCCGTTTTATTTTCCCAGCAGTAATTCAATTCACCTCTGGAAACGCTCATCGTTAAAATTGACATAACACATTTATAAAATTAACACTTCAAGTTTCATTCTGTTAAGAATTTTATGGCTCCTTCCTTATAAATTCTAATAATGTTATTTTGGCTTGTAAAAAAGGATTTTTTTAATCAATTTTTTTTTTTACAGTTTCAAGTTAAAGGACCCAGATTTTGATGACATGTCATATTTTATTGGTACATCATAGACAAAGATCGTGTGCTATTTTTTGTCGTATTGTGTTCTTTGTGCTATTATCTTGGTTCACGTCTTTTTTGGTAAAGTTTAGGCATTTTTGAATAATATTTAAGCATGTGTGTTGAATAAGTATATTTTTAAGCACTATCGATATTTTGTATGAACAAATATTTTCTTTAATCGCATTGTTGCTGGAATGAGAAGATAATGTGTGTGGGCAATGAACTTTGTATCTTATTTTCTTGTATGGATGTAAGATACATTCCTGATGAGATAGTGTAGCTAAGATGGAGTGGGTTGATTTGGAAGTGGATATACTTTCTTATGAATCAATTATAGCAAAATAAAAGAGTTTAGTAGAAAAAAGTTTCTATTAATTTCACATTTAAAAAAAAATAGGCTTTTCTATGTACATTTTAAGTATTTATTTTACATTTTTTGATTATTTATAGGTTTTCAAAGTACAGAATTTGGTTTTAATTAATTTAATTTAGCAAACTAAAACGTAACTTTCTTCCTTTTTCTCTCTCTCGTAATCTCAAGGAATAAAAATGTTTGGTAATTTTAAAACCTTATATCTAAAAATTGCACGTTTGAAAAAACATTTCTTTAAATTGGCCCCTTGATCTGTGAATACAGAGTATAGAACGCTAAGCACTGGACCAATGGTGATATAATTAATGTTACTGCAAAGAATAACTAATACTTTCGTGTATTTTTTCATCATTATATAACACTCATGAATGGGTTTATAAAATATATCTCTCTTTTATGTTTTAAATGACAATAAGAAAATTTGATAAATCTGATTTAACGTATTCATACGCCAAGTCATGAGCTATAAAATGGTTCCTTTTGACAGTGTGGGTCAATTTTTATATATATTTAGGAAAATTTTAGGATAGGGGCAAATATTTATTTAATTTTTACACCTATTACTAGACTGACGTTTTAAACAACGTGTAAAGCAGTAATTATCTGTGATTATAACAAATAGTATTTTTTATATGAAATCAATTTGTTTTTTGTCTGGGAAAAATATAAACTTCTAATCCAAGGAAAAATAACTACAGGAGATATTTCTACTTGAAATCCTAAGAGAAATTAAGGTGGATTATATAGACAATATAGTCAGCTAATTTTATAGTTACGATGATTGTTTTTATTAATATTTTCAAAATTATTATTTAAAAGTAGTTTTGGGAAGAGTACCTCGTTTCCTCCATGTTCTTATTGTTATTTTGTTACACATTTCCTTCATGGACTAATTTGTAACGTGACAAAGAAGGTGAAATTTAAATTGAAAGATAAATGGTTTAACAATAAATAAATTTATTAAAAACAGAAAAATAAGAATTAGGTTTACAATAATATTACAAGATTACAAGTTTGAAGCTTGTTTCAATTAATAAGACTTTGTGAAATTAGATTGTCTTNGTTTGAAGCTTGTTTCAATTAATAAGACTTTGTGAAATTAGATTGTCTTAATGTAGCTACAAGGGCTGAGCTGGACCCAGGCTGCAGGCAGGTGTTTTCTAAAGGAGAAAACAATTAAGTAGTAATTAACATAATGATATTGAACAAGATATACATATAGACTTAAATCAGTTAGCTTGACTGGGTCTTCAGACAATACCCTTAAAACACTTTTGGTTAGTAATTAAAATATCTGTAGATAACAGAGGTGGATGGCTAGCAAACAGGTGTCGATTAACAGGTACTATGGCTGGTCCCTTTCCCTATTGGTACTGCCAGAGCATTCAATAGTACAAACAATGCTAATAGGAATTACACCTAAAAAGCAACACCAAAACAATAGGAGCCAAAAAACAGGTTAAGACAAAAAGTATTATTTGCGTGGACCCCATTATGACACAAGCGGAGTTCCGCGGTTTGTTCACCCAAGCTAATACCGCTCGTGAAGCGTGACTTCTTGAACAACCCAAGACATAAAACTCTATTAACCCTACTGGGTTTCGGAAACAAGACAGACAGCCTGGTTGTAGCCATACAAAGTTTAAACAATGCACATGACGCCCACGGCGTCATTAGAAACATTGGCTCAGAATAAACGAGTGGAACTTGTTGAGGTTAGTAAGTCTATGACTAAGGCCTTACTACATTTGAAGCCAAAGGCTCACAATATAAAGGCTGTATCATAAGGATACAGAAAAGGCATAGTCACTAGGACAGATATACCAATTCTAAGAGTTTCGCTAAATACTAATCATAATGACACTTATCCTTCATACAGGAGGACAAAATATTTAATCAATTAAATTAACCTTCTAATTCTGAAGTCAACAAGACTTTAAATGGTTTTAACTGTCACTTCGACATGGTATAAAACTATCTAACAAATGAAAGTCACCTTCGACTATAGAAACAGAACATAAAGAATATCAAACATGTCTCGGTAGACATTGTCTAGTTGTTGTTTTTACAAAAAATAGACTCTAAGTCAGACGAATTTAAAGATGTTGCCAGGATACATAAGTAATAGGAGAATATCCTTCTGGCCAGCGCGGTGGTGGATCAGACGGCCGAGACTCCATTGTCACGGTTTCCTTCGACGCTGGGTTGTAGTAGTTTGCAATACTGTGAATCTGAGAAGCAGTCTATTTACACCCTAAAATCTGACTTGAACGGAACAAAACAAAATAGGTGATAAACTCAGACACATAGAAAAAGAGAGATAGATAGGAAGGCGGGGAGAAAGGAAAACGAAGCAGGAAGAACCGCTTGTGGGGAAGGAGGAAAACATGTTTCCTTGGATGGCCGCTAGTCTTCTCTAAAGGGCAAGCGGGTCACTGGGTTGAGTCCATTCTACGCTTCTTTCTTCATCAGATGTTCTAATGAAAGCACGTGTGGCTGAAGTCAGTCCGCCATCATTGAATAATTTTATTTTCTAACACGTGGCGAACAAATCCAAGAACATATTGAAATAGTTAGTAGATACCGAAGCATCTTCTATTTAAATATATCCGTTTTAATTATATTCTTTAGGCTCAGCTATTATTTTTATGAGAATTTGCGATATAGACCTCCTTCACAATATTTTCTTGTAGGCAGCATGGCAAATCTATGCGAATCTATCCAACACCATCCAATGGCAACGGGTATGCGTTAAAGCATTTTATTTATAAATATGATAGTGTTAATCCTCTTCTTTGATATCCACTACAGTATTTATCAAAATACCATATCTTTCGAACAACCGTTTGTTTCAATTTAGGGAGACATGTGATTGTATCAGACTTCACCTAGTCAGGGAAAATAAACTTTGAGGTAGATTACTTTTAAATATGTTAATATTACTTCTTGCTTTCGTTTTTATTGTCATAAATTATCAAAATATTGATACTCAATTGTAGCTGTCCAATCCACCTGATTGACCTGCTACAATTTTTTTTTTATCACTGGGCCTCATTATCTATTTAGGTTAAACGCATTTGCATTAATTACGCTAGTGAGCTAGGGATGAGGAAGGCTGATTATAAATAAATTATACACGCCTTTGCATAGAGGGAAAGGATAAAACTATTTAAAAAAAAGCACCCTCAGTATACCCAACTGGGATACGAACCCCGATCTCCCTGCCATCGGCACTCTATTATATCGCGAGAGTGACACTTTAAAGAATTAGGTCACCGAAGCAGACGCATACATGCATGTATAATAATTATATTTATATGATAGGGACTAGGATGGTAAGGTCAAGAGGAATGCGGGGGTTACAGTGATATATTACACATAGGAAAACATTTCTTCACTTTATCAGAATTAAGCCCGGGAATCTTGAAATAATATCTCTATTATTTGTTACAGATGATAGTATTTGTGACAGTGGCGAGAATCAAGATCTATGAAATACATGACAAGATAATAACTAACCTTGACTTTCAAACTAGGCCTATCTCTAAGGCCCGTTGACACGGTGTTTGTTAGTGGGTTAATGCAAGATTACTACTATTAGCTTACTAAGATGCTAGTTGTGTTGACACGCATTTTTTACTTGTATTAGTACCACTTCTAAAAACATGGCTGAAAATGATGTGGTGCTAACTGGCCTCTCTATTGGAGCAATTTTTTTTTTATCACTGCCTCTCATTTCTCGATCGTGTTATTAATACGCGTATATTAATTACGCTTATGTGTTAGGAGCCAAGAAGGGTGAATTTAGAATAAAACTGGGAGGCCAAATAAACTACAATTTTTCAGTAAACGCAATTTATCATAATTTGTCGAAATATTATAAAATGTTTTAAATAGACAACACAAAAAGTTAGTGATTAGTCTCCTATTTCTTAACTCCTTAATACCTTAAAATATATTTCAGTTGATCCCAAATGAGAATTAAATTATTTTGCTGGAATTTTTTAACTTACTTAGCATATATGGTAAATAAAATTAAACTCAAATAAGGTCAATAAATCCCAATACAACCAATCTCGGTTGGTCATTTTTTTAAATAGAACTATCAGGGTTTTTCAACCCTGTTTTAAATGTTGGTATACTAATAACAAAATATCTTGTTATCTTGCTATGCCTAACATATTAAAGAAATAATAATAAACCTAAATTAATTTATAGATTGGTTTGGATATAAGCTATCTGGTTTGCTATGAGACAATACTATTATGTTGTATATCTACTCATATTGCCAAAGCATTACTACAAAGTGTTAGACGTGTATGGGCTGAACATTATTCATAAAAATGTATAAAGATTGGTTAAAATGTCAAATACGGAGATTTAAAAGTGTGCCAATGATTTCGTGTGAAGCCCGCCGGCCATCCATACCTTACTTGCCGATAACACGAATATTATGTTGCCGGAACTAATCACGGTACTACCATGTTTTATTATTTTTGATTGTTTATAAAAAATTACATATGCCACGTTGATTGGTAGGAAATAATAGTTTGATAAAATTATTTATAACATTTGTTTACTGATATTAAATAATACCTCTCACAAGGCACATTAGCAATATTTACGTAACATTTTATTTTGGACACTTTTTAAGAATGTGTAATCCTGATATCACTTTATAAAAAATATCCTCTGGTGAAATATCTCTCGCAATCTTATCTTTATAAATCCGGTGCTTAAGATTACACAAAAACTCATTCTTTTTATAACATTCCACAAATAAGTGTCGCACGCAAACATAATTTTATAGTTGCCACCATTTTGAATTGTCTATTTGCATTAGTAAAATTGGAAGGTGACCAACCTTTTCCGTTGCAAGTAGATTTGCATGTTATTAGCTTGCTTGTTGTTTATACGGTGCAAGCTGTGCGCGCGTAGCCAAATTAATGTGTATCGCCCTGGCCATCCGACTTTTAGCCACCCGGTTTTTGAAAATGCCCATCGTTTGTGCTACGTTAGTGTTGGTTAGTGCTCGATTTTCATCGTTAGTGCTGTCAATTTGAGGCACTTATTCACGATTGTTTATGGGTGGCTAGTGAGATATCTCCCTGGCCACATCTTATAAGAAATAAAAGAGATAACCCTTTTTTGAAAACGCCCATTGTTTGTGCTACGTTAGTGCTGGTTAGTGCTCGATATCAATAGTTAGTGCTGTAAATTTGAGGGATTTATTCACAATTGTGCATGGGCGGCTAGGGAAATATCTCCCTGGACATCCAGTATAAGAAATAATTAAGATAACCCAATTATAAAACGGCCATCGTTTGTGCTACGTTATTGCTAGTTATTTCTCGATTACCATCGTTAGTGCTGTAAATTTGAGGCAACTCCTAACTGCCAAATGCTAGAAAAATACTAAATATTTAATCAACTCTAGAAACTTTCAATGTGTTTTGTATAGTAACATAACCTCCTAGTTGCTGAGGGCAAGAAAATATTCTAGATATTAAACACCTCTAGAAGCTCTCTGAATTGTTTGTATGGTAACATAGCCCCCTAACTACCAGAGGCTAGGAAAAATGTTGAACATTAAACACCTCTAGAAACTCTCTCAAATGCTTTTAATGGTAACACAGCCCCTTAATTTTTACTTCTACCTTTATTTTGATATTGTTTGAACCATAAATAAAGCCATATATATTTTGTTAATTTAATTTCAAGGGGGTTTGAGCCCCCAACCCCCTGACTACGGCCTTGCGTTTTCCTAAAAGGAACTGTACCCTTTATCTTTTCTTAATATTTTCAGTGATTAGTTCAATCCTGTGTACATTAAATTTATAGGACCTAATGCCCAATTATAATAAAAACAATGAACGAGTAAGTATGAATTTTTAACAAATACACGCATACATTCATTATACTTATAATTATGGAAGCTTCGTGGAAATTAGCGAGCATTAAGTCAGCTCCAAAAGCCCAATTATGATGTTTCTTTCTTCTAACTGAAGTATTTCAGTATGAACTGGTGGACCACACAGAATGTACTTGGGGGCCACCGGTTGGGCAGGCTTGATTTAACTATTCCATCTTTCAAAACCTCGCACCCCGATGCTTTCAGCTACCACCTGCGAATGCTACTAGTGAACCTTAACTAAGCTTGACATGTTGGTTTCAGCTTGCATTTAAGCAGAGTTTACATTATGTAGCATGTAGTAATTCTATATAACAAAGGTTACATAGTTATGATATCAAACTTTGCTATATAACATTTTTAGCATGTGCTAAGAAAATGTATAGCAGAACACGTCTTTCTGCAACAAATCTAGTTGAGCTCAAAATGACGAGTAGAGAGGAGGTATTTCTAGTGGATGCTTCTTGTGTAAGTTTAGCGCGACTATTATATAGCAACTGTAGTGTTCACCCACGCCTACAACCACTTTTTAAGTCTGTTTACCTTTTGGTTAAACTTGTTGGTAATATATTTATAAGATTTTATGAGGCCTTTTCTTTTTATGACTTAAATTAACTTTTTTGTTTGGCTTCTCAAGGCATACCACGGAGAATTATTGTACGTAACACTGGTGGTACGCATACCACAGTTTGGGAATCACTGTTCTAGTGGCATCCAAATTTATAAAATGTACTGGGGAAATAGCTATGATAACTTTCAGAAACAACTAATTTACAAAAGATTTCCAGGCGACGGCCAATCTAAATAACTTTTAAGGACGTCCAAAACAGCAATAATAATAATAATAACCTGCTCTTCAAACCGTGTTTATACTATAATTTATGACAAACAACGGCATTAAAAATACTACCCATTAAAGATTAACCTCTATCAAATATCTTTAGGAATCATCTATGGCTTAAGATCTTACCGAATAAGGAACTCGGACCTCCCTCTTATTTGAGCCCTCTTACCCTTCACCAACCCCTTACAAAGATCTTCCGGAGCCCCTGTTCTGTTATTAATATTAATATAATATTTTATTTGGTGTTGATGTTGTCATGGGTTTTTAATTGTGGTATCTGTTTTAATAATATTGTAGTATTAACTTTGTTGTGAAGGGCAATTCAGTTTAAAATTGACAAAGTTTTAACTAAAATAAAGCGTTCATTGGATTGTTGGGTAGTAAGGTTATGTAATGATTACGTTGATGGGTTAGGGATGATAGAGGTTGAATTTAGAGGAAATGTACTCACACTTACGTGGAGAGAGTGAATAAGAAACCATTTAGGAAAAACTACCCCCAGTAGGCCCGACCGGGAATGAACTCTAATCTCCCATTCATCAGCAGGCAAGACAAAATATCTGTTAAATTTTTGATATTAGCTCAACGCTATAGGGAGGGATGATGGAAGGGATAAGTCCTTGAAATTAGGGAAAAACCGAACCTTTCAGCTGGAAACTATTAGAATGGTAATTCCAAGTACACGCTGCAAATTAGTTGGCAAAGAAAGAAGAATGAGGGGGCGGGATTAGATAAGAAGGGTTGAATTTGAGAGAGGACAGCATACTTGAAGATAAATACTGCATACATTGACTTTAGTCAGAAAAGTGACATATGGTTGTTATAAATGTTAGTCAAAAACTTTTAAGTTGTGATCAAAAAGTGTTGAGCACAAGCAAAAGGGAATTTTATCTTCAATCATTCACATTACGAAATAAATTCTATATTCAATGATTAGAGAATAGTTTTAATGTATAACGTTTATTAATTATATTTATTTTAATCTAATATTCAATAAATTTGACATTTACAATCATTATTAACTAGTGCAATAGCGAGCACAAAAAAAAAAAAATTCTTCCCCACCAATTTATTCTATAAAATAAATAATATATATATATATATATAAACAATGCTAATTTAATTTCTCATTAAATACATGAATGAAAAAATCAGCTTTGCTAAAACAACTTTAGAGTTCAAGCTATAGTTGATTTTCACATAAATCTTTGAAAAATTGCACTACAGTTAACAGTATTATGCACACGAGAAAAAAACCAAGTTGTCATTTAAAAGATAGTTGGTAATAAGTTAGACAATGATTAATCTGAAAAGTGATTAAATGAAAAAGACTAAAGAATATTAGCCTATAGCATAGGAATTCAGTATAAATGTAGACAAGAGTGGTTATATAGGATATAGAAATACTTTTCTTAAACACGAAAGAAATAATAATGTTAAATAAATATAATAATAAGTTAATTTATAAAATAAGGAAAAGTTTATGTACTGTACCTGTATGTAGCTGATGAAAATTGAGCACTAACCAGCACTAACGTAGCACAAACGATGGGCTATTTCAAAAAGGGGATAGCTCTATTATTTCATATAATAGGTGGCCAGGGAGATATTTCTCTAACCACCCATAAGAAATAGTGAATTAGTGCCTCAAATTTACAGCACTAACGATGAAAATTGAGCACTAACCAGCACTAACGTAGCACAAACGATGGTGGTTTTAAAAAACCGGGTGGCTAAATGTCGGGTGGCCAGAGTGACACACATGCCAAATTAATGTACTTGTATTAGTCAACTAATAACATTTCAACGGACCTCTACGTCAGACTGTTTATTCAACCTTCATTCAAGGTATACGACGCAAATCTTAGTTTTATTCTGGGGACAACTGGTGCTGGTTAGTTCTAAATTTTTTATCCATGACTTTACGGAACTAGTACTGTCAGTTTTGCTGATGTAACTTATTGTTTACCTCTTTACTGTCCCAGCTTCAATTATGATCAAGTGTAGAAGTGGTTTTCTATGTGTGATCTATCACTGTAACCCCATCTTTCCTTTTGACTCTAGCATCCTAGTCTCTATCATATAAGCATAGTAATTATTAAATAAATAACCAGTACACCTGTTAAATAAGTTTGATAGAGAGTCCTAGTGATTTCAGGAAAAGTCTAAACTGTGTAAATCCTATACCTAGGTTTTACGACAGGGTCATAAGTCTTGTATCTCTTTGTCTATATCGTCTTGTCCCAATATAAGTAAGCTCGAGGTCTTAATCTGTCCAGGTTTATGTTCTATGTAAGCATTAAATACCTCCCCATCACGACGCGCGATATTATGTCTCAGGTATTTAATTAACAGTTGCTCATTAGAAGTTAATTCGTCGAGGGTATACATACACCTTATTCCCGTTAGTCTACCGGGTAACGATGATAGAAGATGTCAGGCGAGCTCGTTTTGCCAGAGGTCCCGACATGGTTCTAAGGTCACACTATGTTGTGAAAGTGTCTAAGCAGGCATCGAAAAACTACCCTCCACACATTAATATTTTCATTTCTGCACGGCTTGCTCTAGAATCTCATCGAGTGACTCCGAAACATCTATAAAACAGAAGCGTGTAAATAGTTTACAGATGCCAGATCATGAAGCCATAATATGGACCTAAAGATATTGAAGTCTACAGCATTGACAGTGAAGAAGTAAGATGGTATATTAAAAAGAAAGTGGAATTTGAAAAAAAGTCACAAAATTTGTCTGCTCAAAAATTATCTATTTTGATGGCTATTTTATCAGTGACCCTACCCTCGCTGATGGGTTAATTTAGGTGGAACAATACATACATAAATCTAAATATATAAGAAATAACAATATGAGGATAAGTATAAATAACAATGATTTAATGAACGTGCAACTGCACATAATGCATAAAACATCATAGGTACACAATCTCAATGAGTACGGTCTATAGCCCTGACTGTGTCGAGCTAGCGTCCTGGCTTCTGAATAGCAGCCAGTTCACGAATTGTCCAGGTTATGTAACTACATCACAACCACACATGCTCAACAACCGGTTAACCTAGCGTCTTGGTTCCTGAATACCAGACTGGCAATGAACTGTCCAGGTTATGTAATCACATAACAATCGGTCAAGAAATGTTCGAATAACAAGAACGGGCGGTAAGACGCCCAGCGATAAAACAACATAGGTGGCAAAACAAGTGAAAAACAACCGTAACTGGTTTCATAAGCCAGCGTTACGTAAACAGTTTTTAATGGTCTAGTTCAGTTTTTTTTTATATTTGACTATTTGGACCTAAATAATTTAAACCATTTCTCTTGTCGACGAATACTTCTCAAAATAACGTGGTTATTTCTTTCCTTCGAAAGGGAATCTTATAATATTAAATCTAGATTCCATATCGGGGGGCTACTACGCCTTAATTACCCTTCCAGATAATACACTTATAATTACAAGGATGAGAAACGTAGAGCTTTAGAGGAAATGTACTCGTACTTCTGCGAATCTAAATTCGGAAACCATTTGAAAAAATAAAGTACTTCAGTATAGCTGTCAAGGATTTGAACTCTGAATTTGGTAGTCGTTATTCAACCAATACAAATATCCACAGAGTTTTTTTTATATTAATTTAAAAAATTGTAATCCTCCCTTCAGGCAAATGCCTTACTTGGCCTTTACATTCATTCTCAATTAAATTTAGCTATTGGTAGATATATTTAGTTTTTCTCTCACCCATAAATATGAAGAATTGCGAGACTAATATAATACATACAAATTATGTTTTGAATTTTTTAGTGAAAAGTAAAAACAACTTGAATCGGTGGACACATTGGCAAAGGCTTTTGTCTCGTCTAAATTGGTTTGATGGCTACTGGGATGTTGGAGTTTGAATCCCGATCAGATGTTGGTATACTATGCTGTTTTTTTCATAAATAAGATACCACAAACACTCTCTCTCTCTCTCTCTCTCTCTATCTCTCTCCAAACAAGTTTGGGTACATTTACTGTAATTTTACCTTTCTCAACCTTGTCTATTTAATTGTAATATGTGGGTAACCGGACGTGTTGTACAAATTAAAAGGACTATAAACAATACATTCTCTTACTTACATACTAGCAAGTGTATCCATTCTTCGCACGGGGAATGTATTAATTAATAATTTTTTATAATATAAAATTAATGAAAAGTAAAAGTAACTAAATCTTATATTATTTTTTATAATTAACTATTTATTAGTGTAAATTTTATGTATAAAATAAAGTGCATTGAGCAAAAACAATTAGTAATAAATAAAATGATAGAATATTAGGAAAATGGTAGAGCACAAATAAAAATAAAAGAAGACACTAACACATATTTACACACACTTCAATATTTCGATGCTATTATAGCATCTTCCTCAGGAAGTAGTTACTTTTCAAATGGACCCGAATGTTCACAGATAATTTGAGTTTATAAGCTTGCGTCCAAATTAAAGAGCTTCTTACTGAATCCACCTTTTGCCAAATATGTATAGTGAAATATACCCCAATATAATATGAAATAGGTGTTCCTCAAAGAAATGAACATAAAATAAAGGTATATTTGGCTTAAAGTAGGCAAGCAGCACTTTCAATGCTTACATAGACTGACCACGTCTGATATTGGTAAAATAAATTACAATTCCATTTATGAAATAATCAATGCAAGTATATAGGAATTTTTATATAGACTAAAAAAACATTTCTAGGTTGATAAGGAGGTTTAAAAAATCAAAATACTTTTCAAGTAAAAATAATTTTGGAATGCATTCAAAGCTAAACATTAGACTTAATTGTCTGAACAAATAATAATAATAATGAGGTCCTGGAGAATAAGAATACATTGACTTTGTCATGTTTTGAATTGTTAAATTGTTAAACTATATTTCAGATATTATGCTCTTTAATTACAATTTATATAATTTTAAATCAGTATACATATATCTTCCTTCGGCAGTAAAATTTATCATTTACCCAGTTTTTCCTGCTATATCTCGTTTTTCTATATTTTCTTGGACTGTAGTCACACAAACGAAAACCAAGGCTCTTGGCCTTTACAATTAACTGTACTAGTGGTGGTGGTGGTGGTGGTGGTGGTGAGTGAGTGATCCTCACATGAAAAATAATCAAATATATTGGAACCAATACCTTAATGATTTAAAGAATAACTGGATCTTCCCTATCTCCCACGCTATCTTATACATGACCTACTCAATAACTTTTTCAACTTAGCTCTAATATACAGAAAAGCAAGTGACTTAAATAAAATTAAAAATCCAGTAATTTAATTAAAAAGTTTAGTATGATAACTAATTATTTGTGTTAAAATACACATTTATTTTGTTAATTTATTTGATTAATACTAAAACATTTTAGGCTGTGCATATTTATTACTATTATCGTGACAACAACATTTGTGTGAGTGTTAAAATTACCAATTTGGTTATCATAAATGTGTTTTCCCTTACAAGTCCTTTTTTATAATTATGATTATTAGTTAAAATGCTTAAGTTTATAGTTTGAACTTTATGAAAACCAATCCCCCTCCTTGACAAAGGGCCCTGAAATGTATAAAAAGAAAAACTTTTATTTACTAACACTATAATAGTCGTTCCAGCCTAATGTATCCATCATGTAAATGCAAAGTGTTTGTAATACAGCTTAGTTTTGATGTTGGAAACATAAAGATTTAAAGTTAGTACTGACCTGCATTTTTTGGTATTAAAAACCTCTACCATCAGCTTGTTTCTCTTGGAAGTAGAACTTTTTCTTACATGAGAGACCTTCCTTTTGTTAAAACAACCAATCAAGCTTTATTGAAACACTGAATACATATTTGTAGCAACCAATGTATTTCAAACATGTTTGCTATTTCATGATTACTAAAGAAATTTCACTAACGATAGGAAACCAAAGAGCCTGCAGTTACTTGTAAACATGGGCAGGTATACATTTGGGAGATATTTAAATTACATTTTAGAAAACATTCTAAAATTTTGTAAGTAAAGAGCGATATAGACTATATATAAGAGATAGGACATGAAAAAATAAGTTGTGATTGATTGGGTCACGGAATATATGAGAGGCGTCCTATACAGTATCATTACAACATACAGTTTAATTTTTTTCACTTGGTGATAACGAAATTTCTTGAATGTTTGTCAAAGGTGTCCTTGAATTAAATGATAGCTTTACCTCTTCATTTAAAAAATATTTCATCTAATGCCGCTATGCTCATGACACATATTCAACAACGTTTAGGGTGACCTGGTGGTCTAGGGGTAAGGTGTCAGACTTCTGTGCTGGCGGCCGGGGATCGATCCTCGGTCCCGGCACAGATTTATCTGATTTCCAAACCCTTCCTTCACCTCTGACAAGACATCTTGTGAATGTGGGGAATGCCAGGCCTCCACCGTGGTTCGGATTCCACGTTAAACTGTAGGTC
>CABFVZ010003370.1:28672-56164 GCA_902151445.1 Timema monikensis | reverse complement strand
GGGGGGGGGGGGACAGAGATATGTATCCCCTTTTCTTCCCAACTCTCTTGTTCTTCTCACTATAAACCATTGTTTTTATTTTTACTTAAGAGCTCCCCCTTCTCTACCCTGTCAATTCATCCACCTTTAGATAGTTCACGGTGATGCAATAACCAGAATTTTAATCAGCTGTATTACAACTAGAGGTCACCAATGTATTTATTCTTTAAAGTACATCTTTTCACCTGCACTTTATTGACATTTGATATGTAGACCCAGTGACGGCTCGTGTATAGGCACTGCGGAACTGCAACACCCCCTATTTACACTTGATATTATCGATAACATTTAATATAATGGGTCCTTTTTTCTTTCATTCTTTATTTATTTTTGTAGTACAATATATATATTCCTTAAACTTAATGTCAGTACTTTCAGTAGCCATCCCCCAATTTATGAAAAAGATACAAAAATCTTTATATGGAACTGTGCGCTTCACAGTGCCAGTGACGTGGTGTTTGACGTCTGTGTGCATGCGCACATAGGAGGGGGTGGGGGGAAGGCAGGACTTCCAGGTAGAGAGAGCACTGTTGCTTTCGCAGTGCCGTCTCTGTCGTGATGGTGGATGATTTTTTTTTTTACTCAACGTGTGTTGTGCTCAAAAGCCGTGTACCATATTCTTGAATGTGATAAAGTGTAGAAGAGTGTAGGATTGTATTATTATTATGCTCCAGCTATTCTATTTAATTCATTTTTTTTCGGTTCTTTTATTTAACACAAAGACTAAATGCACTTGCAGTACTTTCAATGGAGAAAAATTTCCTCAATTGTCATCCAGAGATCTAGGAGAAAATTATTGAACTTTTTGCGCAAATTAAAACAAGAAGAATTGATTTCATTTTTAAATGAATAGATCAAGCTTGGACTGTAACAATTTAAGTTAAAGTAAAAAAAAAAAATATTAAGATTTTATCAAGTTCCTGGATGAATTTATTTCTATACATGTTTTTTTTCCTTTTACACAATTTTAAAACAAATGCTAAACATTTTCTGGAGCAGCACCCCACCTAATTTTAACTACGAGCCGCCACTGTGTAGACCTAATTTATCGAATGAAATCTTGTTGTACCCAAACTTGATTTAGAAACAGAAACGTAATAAGCAAGGCCCAGATTTTGATGCTTTTTTTTTACATCACAGACAATACTCATATGCACATACATTATTTTCATCTTTCCGTGGTTTTAGAAATGTGTATTTTAAAGGGGTTTTTTTGCTCATTTTTAGTAATGTTTGGATTTGATGCCTTTTTTTGCATCTTTGTTTGGACATTTTTAGGCATTTTTGAGTGTTTTCAAGGCATTCATGTTGAATAAGTATATTTTTAAATATTACTGATAGTTTATAATTGCAGTTTTCATTTAATCACAAACTAACCCCAAAACACTCCACCTCCCGTCCATGTTTGATATGAACATCTTTGCCACTTTGTCTAGGACAACAGTATCGAGGATGTTCTGGGGGATATAGAACAACGTTATGTGGTTTAGGCGTTTCTTTATCATTGTTGACCACATTTATGACTGCACTTGTCAATGTAACCTATCCCTCGGTTCTCCATTTGGCAAAAGATTAGGGGATGGTGGGAGGACGCATCCCCGAATCTCCATAGGCCAAGATACCAGTGGTTTTCTGGAACTATTTATTTATTATGTCTAAACTTATACTCCCGTTAACCCTTCACCTACGACCACCCTTTTCTCTGTCAATAAGAAAGAGTGGAAATCAAACTACAAAGCTTCTGATCTCAAGGTAAAAAGGAAAGCAAACTCGCTGTTAGTTCTCAAGTATCTAAAACAAATTTGTTGTGAGCTTATCAAAACACTACTGTGTTTGTTGGAGTAAGGCCCTATCTACAGCTCTCTTTCATCAATTCTAGACTCATAGCTCCGCAAATATGATTAAAAAGTCGTTGAAAATGAGATAATGTTAGATTTTCGCACTTTTTTTTTTATATTAGTGATAGGGTTGTGAAGGAAAAATACCCCTGTTGGAATTTTTCGACTTTATTTCGCCATGAGCCATATTTTGAAATAATATATTGTATAATTAAATATATTGCGTCAAAGGTGGACATTGTATACAACTATTATTTTGTTTCACAAATTTTACGAGATTTAGTAAATGTTTATTTTATGCTTATAGGCCCTATTCAAAGTGTTTTATGTCATTTTAACTATGCCTGATATCTACATTCCTAGGTATTAAAAAAAATTTAACTTACCATTTTCAATTAATATTATATTATATTTACCCGCCTCAGTGGCGTGGTTATCGAACGCACTAGTCGTGTTGAGCTAAATTGCAGAGGACGGGGAGATCAAGGTTCGAATCTTGGTCGGGTGGACTGGGGGTGGTTTTTCCTAAATGGCTTTTCACTTTCCCGCGACGAAAATGTGGGTTAACTACCTCTAAACTCAACCTTCCCAATTCCTAGTCCAATAGCGTAATTAGTATTTAAGCGTATAATCCAAACGGATAGAAATATGCGTTGCTAAATGATAATATTAATAATATATGACATTTTTCAATCCTTACATTTATTGTCTGACTATTCTTTAATATGCTCGTATATTTTATGCTATAAAAAAATACAGTTTTATTTCAAATCTTATATTAACTTGTATGAGGCTCCTTACCTACAAACATTATTAAAATGTTTTCTAAAATGTTATTAAATAAATTATTAGCATCGGTTGGATTAAATTCCAGTAATCATTATTAAAAGCTAATGTTTCACGTTTATATATATATATATATATATATATACACCTTTCGAATATTTTTAAAATTACATTTTATGAACACACAAATTGCTTAGATGTCCGCATGGTCTAAGACGTCACTCTTACCATAAACTAAATTGCCAGTGAAAGGAAAATCGGGGTTCAAATCCGGATGGGTGTAATGAAGGTGGTTTTTTCTAATTGGTTTTCCACTCTCCCTTCACGCGAATGTAGGTACACTTCCTCTAAATTCAAGTTTAATAATTCTTGACTAATTAGCGTAAGAAGTACATATATGTACAACCTGAACACGCAGTAGGACCAAATGCTAAAAATGTTTTGGGTTAAAACTGAAGAACTGTTCGAAACATCTTAGATGTAAAATTTTATATTTAAAAAAAGTCAATCAAATTTAGTTTGGTAGAAATCTTGGAATGTTTGTTTAAAGAAATCGCCTCATCTTTTAAATATATAGATTAAAAATTAAACTTTTTTATTAGATGTTATTTTTTTCTTCGTGGAACACCCTAAGTGTATGGAGACTTGAATATAAAAACATTAATATCGGTTGGTAAAAACACAAAAGAATAGTTCCACATTTTAAATATAGAGCTGTACAATTATGTTTGTAGTTATTTGTTAGTTTTGAAGTTGAAAGTATACCATGTGACGTTATTTGCCACCCTACCATGTATTTCTCTATATGTTTCTAATTTTTTTGAAGCGTTTAAAATTTATTTTCGTTTGAAATTAAGCACTTCAAAGTTCGGCCGCTGTATTGCCGGCCTGACAAATAATACTATTTACATCCATTCAATAAAGTAAAACGACAGAAGGAACAACGTATAACATTGTTTTAAATAATTTAAATAAGGAATTTTGACTTAAGGAAGAACACTTACCTTTTATTAAACATATTAATTATCCTTTTAAGAAGTGTGTTGACTTATTTATTTTGAACGTCAACTATGATTGATTTCAACGCATGAGCAGATCTGTCAAACACGTGAGCGGTGGGTCTCGTGATGGTAAAAGAAGAAAAAGAAGAAACAGAGGAAATAACTCCAAAGTAGCCCGCTTTTCTATTCTGACAGATAGAAATAAACATTTAATTCTTTAAGAAAATATTGTTCACATTCATTGGCAAATATTTCAATATTTATATTTATTTTTTATTGTAGTCTAAATCGTATTTTATTTTTGACACAATCCATTTTTATTTAAACCTGCATTGTATTTGATTTTTATCCCTTGTTCATAGCCAACATTTGGTTTAATATATTAGTTTTCTCTTTGGACTTGGACGTAAAGAATAGAACATTTTAAAATTTGATTTTGGAAGACTTTCTGTAGGATACTGGGTCTTCTTCCTCAGTGTTGGTCCAAACATGGAGCCAAATCTGTGGAGCTCTTAATTTAAATTATTTTTAAAGTTAATTAATGATTTAAATTAAAGTACAAGTAGCAAATGGAAAGCTAAGTGTTTTTGCAAGACCTAGACTGTTTATTTTTTGTTTAAATTGTGGAAGAATTAGCATTACTAAAGTGAAACAAATTTCTAAAGTTGGTTCTGTTTCAATATGGACTAATTCATGGGTGAGGTCAAGCCAACTATACAACTTTAAGTTCACATTCTTTTTTTACTTCTATCAAAAATCAGAATTCATGTAAAAACTTTCAGAAAGACTAATTCAGAGGATTAATTAACATTTTATTTTATGTCTAAGTATTGATTTTTTGTCTCTTCTTCTTTTTTGTTTGTTTCAACAATACTATTTTATTTTGTCAAATTAGAATTATAACTATCCGGAATTCCATAGGTAGGATTGGGATGTGGTAAAGAAAGAAGCAATAAGGAACCCACAAAAGTTCCAATATATGTTATTTTATACATTTATTTTTTATTGTAGTCTAAATCGTATTTTATTTTTGACACAATCCATTTTTATTTAAATTGTTCATGTTTTATTTTAAGTACTCCCCAATGGTCTCGAGTATTGAGAGTCATCATGCCACTGTCTGAATTAGCCGAGGTAAATGGTTTTTTATTGGTTTGTTTCTCCTAGATCCTAGGAGTGGCGCCCAACAAATAGCACAATTTTTATACATCTTGATATTAACTGTTGTTATGTAAACAAGATCCAGAAGACACTGATACTAGACACAGAAAATATATAGTTTATAACATACATTTTCTTATATTTTTCATCACAACCAATTAAATCCTTTACACCCTTAGTTACCTAATACAACTATTCAAATGCTATCGCCTTCTTCTGCCAGAAATTATCTTACACCTCCAAGAAAGGCTAGCCAACACGTGGATCGCCTCAGCCACGCTTCAGAGGTACAAGAAGATAAAAAACAAAAATCTATTTAATACAGTAAACAGGCTCCAGTAAGATTGAATACGAACAAAACCGGCTTGTGTTACATAATCCCTGGTTAGACGTTGCGCTTGGTTCTAAAAGGAATTCACCTTCAAGGCAAAGGGGGAAATTAATTGGAAAATAAAATGACTCGTGCAATAATTACAGGATAAACTAATCGTTCAAATATATCTGTAAAATGTGTTACTTATTATTACGTCCTGGCTAAAATAAATCAGTGTGGTAAATTACCATAGTCGTATTTAGCTAATTCGACATTGGTTATTTAGAAAAATTGGAAAGCTTTAACCACCTAGGTTTTTCATAAAATAATATTAAAATCAATGGTAAAAATAAGATTTGATTCTAGTTTTGTAATTAAGTATTTGAATAATTTGAAGCCTACACATTGTTAATTTTATATAGTGAACACTCATTTCAGGCCTTACTTAATTATATTATTAAATCATCCTTATAGGCCAAGCATTTAAAATAAAGTTAAAAGTCATTCACGAGCTAAGTTTACCTGAATGACAGCTCGAAATGTTACTAGAAGTAATCCCTAATATATCACTACGTCAACAGCTGACATCTATCACTTTGGATGACTGTAATGAAAACAGATGGTAATATAGTAATGTGATAGTTAACCACAGTAATGTGGGCCAATATTTGAGGTCGGACACAAAGTTTATTTATAGTTTTATTCCCCTTAAAAAAATATTAACACCACTTTCACACAAACTTCTAGCGAACATATCTTTAAAGTGGCAACTAACGAATCTAAACCATATGATTGAACATAACGGTAAACAAGTTTTTTACAATGATGCAGACACGCAGTTGATGAAAATATTTTATTCAGTTAAATATTTCAAAATACGATAAAATAATCATAAAATCATTTATTGTATGTAAAAAAAATGACAACAATTTTCTCTTTTCCAAGTAAATACGATGCCTGTATTAAAATATATTGATGTGAACACTATATTACACAAAATCAGTAACGTTCCAAAACGAAAAATAAGTACTTTTAATTATGTTTAAAATATTGTTTCGAGTTGGATAAAAGTAAATTATTTAAAAAAATGAAATAGAATAAGAAAACTTAAGTTTACGTTATTTTTAATGTAATATTTAATAGGTAATTAAAGATCTTTACATTTATATAAAAAAAACTGTGATCTCTTACAAGTGTTGGCAACCCAAAACCTAAACATATGATTTTCGAACTGTCATCCAGGTAAAAACCTATCATGAACGGAATATACAGTTAATGTATCATAGAAAAAGATAAAAACAGGGAATTCTGCACCGTTAGTGAGCCGGTTTCCTAGAATAAGGGATGTATAAGTAGATGGGATGGATTGACCGTTGATAACAGCACGTCATTGGATGATATTTATAGCACTAGTTCAGTATAGCGCTGTGATGTCTGTTATTTATAGCACTGGCTCAGCGCTTACCCCCTCTGAGTTTGACCCCCCTTCCACGGCTTGTAAGTGTTTTATTCATGTCCAAATTTCTTTGTTCCTGTCCAAATTTGTTGATTCCTGTCCCATTTGATAATTTGGCCAATTTGATTTTTGCTCCATTTGATTTTTTTATGTTTGTGTTCCTGGGGGGAGAATTTTCTGTGGGCGTTTCTTTTTATTTATGGGGTAGGAGTTTTTATTTATTGGTAGGGGGGGCGTGCAGTCTCAGGCGTTGGGCAACGCTCATGGTCCGCATCCTTCTCTGTCGGTGATCAATGACCGTGAGGGCGATGCATGTGGAGGAGTATCCTTTCTTGACGGCCGTTTAACATAGAGTACGAGCAATGTCTCTCTGTTGCAAGCTCTGAATCTATTTTAGTGTCGCATCCCTCCCCCCGGCAATGGGATTTCCCTGATGACTCATATCTGGCGTCAATTTGGCGGCTTGACATGTCGAAACAACAAAATATCATGACCTTGAATGATGTCACAACTATACCCCCCGGTAATAAGTTTGTTTCAAGTGACGCATCGCAATCCTGGTGCCTGGCACGACAAGACAAGTCGGAACAGGAATAGATCATGACCTCGAGTGTTATCACAATGGGTTTTCCTTGATGACTCATACCTGGTACCAGTTTGGCAGCTCGACAAGTCAAGACAGGAATAAATTGTGACCTTGAAACTGTGAGCTAGCACAAAAGGTCATTGACCCTGTTCATGCTTGGTGCCAGTTTGGCGGTTTGACAAGTCGAGACTCGTATCTGGTTACCCTACGTATTGGTAAAATATAAGGGAAACAAGTTTTGCCTGAATAAAACACAATATAACAAACATATATTTATTATACATTATTCGCAGATATACATATTATTTACTATACACTTACAGGAATGATGCATATATTCATTCTTACGTTTTTCTACAGTGTCTCTTAGATGTGTTAGTAAAATTGTTTTTAGTTCACAACCTAGCATGTAATAGTCCAAACCGATGACTTGACGTGTATAGTAGGTAACACTGATAAGATCCAGGTTTCTCATGTGCGTTTCCACCGTAGGCTGTTCGAGATCGATGACATCCGCTGATTCTGTTATCGTGTCGCATACATCCACAAAGAGTGTTTCGATCAAATTGTTGAAATATCGTGTGATGGGTGTCAACCACACATCCCATCGGTCGACGGCGACGTCAATAATGTCACACACCTCACAAAGATGCACCCAACTAGGTGACAAATAGACGACCCGTTTGAGTCCGGCATCTTGTTTCTCGCTGATGATGACCATATGGTCACCCCAGATGAGTCTTGGAGAGATTTAATGATTAGTCAGACCAATATTCTGAGGAGATTGTGTGTTGCTGAAAATCTTTGATATGACCGACTTGTAGTTGCCCAGTTATTGCCACTCTGTACGGTTAAGCACCGAACAATTCCCTCCGCATTTTTCTAGCTGAACATAGAGCGTAAAGTTGATCTTGACACTCACGGTGACGATGACTTACTTGGCGTCAACTTCGTCCAGCAGAAACAAAGTGTTGAAAATACTGGTGATGGCAAGCGGCCTCTCCGGCTTTGCTTTGCATATGCAAACGTCCTTACCTTCCATATGGTTTTATCGCTTCAACGACTGTCGTAATTATGGCTGGCACGCCATCGGGACGCCTCTTTTATAGTTACCGAAGGAAAGACAAGGCGCACGCTAATTTCACGCAGCCTCTTGAGGGGTGTCTGGACCCTAGCTTCTTGAAAAATATGTTGTAATATCTCAAAACCTTATTGTCATTGACTGTGATGCAATTATTTATGTACGTTAGAAAATAAGATGTATTAGCAACCCTGTAGGCAGTAACGGGATATTAGAGGGTCAATAACCTGTTAACCAGGAAATTGTGAGAGTCACCGCCAACAACAATAGCGTCCTAAAAGCTATTAAGGAGAGGTGGCTTTCTTCCCTTGTCTTGGACCGAGCTAACGGTCCGGGGGACAGTTAGGTTCGTCCATGTTGGATCTTCTGGACCAATGGGAGTATTTTTTCCAAATATTTAAAATATAGTATCTGTTGAGTCGAGTAGGAGACTCATTACTTTGGTCTCACCGGGCTACGGCCAAGGATGCTCCCAGGTGAATTCTGGGGTGTCATATTTTTGTGAACCTTTAAACGACACCTCGCGTTAGTCGCTAGGTTAGTCGCCACGGATATAATTATAATAAAAAAATAATAATCAGGCGTGATAGCGCGTAGTATTTATATTATATTACGGCTAAGCAGGGGATATGGTAGTTCTCCTTAAATCGGTTGACGGCCACTCTCACAATAAATAAGACGCGTGACGTGTATCGAGTGCATTGCTAAAATAAAATAAGATATATGATTTCTTTAATTAATTTAACCCACTATACGATCACTACAAAATTTTATATTGAAAGAAAATAAACATTCAGTCCGTGTATCCCTCATTATATTTGCGAGGCCTGTACGGTGATCGACAGGCTGGCCACGAAGGTGTGTTTGTGGAGGTCCGTTTCAGCGCGTAGCAACTGTATGGTTTGTGGGTGAGAAAGTTTTCATTGGAATGTTCTGGGTGTGATAGAGAAGGTATATGAGAATGACACAGTAATGGCTGCAAACTTCTGAGGCTATGCTTTTAATTTGTATCGTGCTATGAGACGTGCATGAAGGGTTTTTGCAAATAGATGCCAGATATGATTTCAGACTGATTGAAAAACCATTACTGTCAATGTATTCTCCTAAGCCGTTCTTGTCGATAAAGATGGTGAGCAAATGCGTCCCAGGCTAGGTGTGTGGATCCATGTTGATGAAGAGAGAGGCAGGTCACGCTATAATTGAGGGTAATCTATCAGCAGGTAAACACCTGATCATACAGAATGGAACAACGGGTTTGCTTTCAGCGCACGTCTTATGATGTGCGTGTCCACCTTAAATCATCCAATTTCGAAGTCCCCAAACGATGGAGGCTGAACAGAAATTTCATACAGAACTAAGTGCCATTCACATGGTTCAGCTCGATTTAAGTGTTTTCAAAGTGGAACAACTTCTGTCGTATGGATCTAAAACAGGCGTAGGCATGTATTTGGCTTAAAACGTTTTTTTCTGCCCCCTTGAAGTACACGGTTTCTTCACGCATTGTGGCAAGAAAGAGGAAGGATTAGAGCAAGCAGTAATCCACATAACTGCTATCATTGGAAATACCATGCAGTTTGTTGACGATATAGTCGGCTTGCTTTTTAGCAGCGTCGGAAAGTTCCTCGATGCCTTAAGGTATTTTAACACCCAACTTTGAGGTAATGAGTCATAAACAGATAAAACACTCAGTTCCTTGACGATAAACTCTTTGCTGTCGTTGATGAAACTCTGGAAATCTACAGTGACGCCAATGATTTAAATGACGGGGTAAGGGTCGGAATATCACTTATATTAATTCCCAAAATAAGTAACGAAAATTCAATCCTTGTCGATGGTGATGAAGTTGGAAAAATCCCCGTACATTATACAGTTGACGGTTTTGGTAAGAGCTCTCGTGAAGGTCACTTCGGTGCTCAGAGAACCATGCTTCGTCAAATTCCAATGCTATGTCATGTGGGAGGGCATATTAGGTGTGGGATCGAAAGCCATGAGAAGATATACCTTAGGAAAGATTTCTCATGTGATATCGCCACCTCTATTCATGAAATAAATACCCGTTCCTGAAAACAATGTGTGGTAGGACACCAAGCGCCAAGCAAACTTACTCTTAGCGATGGCAGCCAGCCACCCCGATCTGCCAAGGATCGCTCAACAGACTTTGCTCAGTAGACTCAACACAGTGTACATAGGACTGACCTTAGGCTGGCCCACGGTGATCACAGAACTGGGAGATGACATGGGAACCCCAATCTACCCTCTAAGTTTTGTATCACCGCCACCTCCAGTAGTTCTGATTTACATTCCGCCGCTGTTGAGAGGATGGGGGGGCGCCTCAAACTGTTCGTTTTGGCACCGTGGTCGAGGGAAGAAAATGTGAAAAGGTTGAACAAGAAGAATAAATTCCTTTTTGTACATATGTTATCTGTTCCAAATGTATTTTTGTATTAACTATGTATACTGTTGTCAATAAAGCTGTCGTTCCTCCTCTCACGCTGACTTCCCACTGGCCTTCCATTCTTAGACAGTACACGCACTCGATGAAAGAGTATGAAAGCGTGGGTAGAGTGGGAGGAAGGGTTCAGTCAGACGTTAGGGGAGGACCAACAACGTTTTTACTGAGTGGAATTCCATGATTGAATTATATCCAATAATGTCGATGAGTGTTTCGGAGTCATGTTTTGTATGAGGATTCTCAGAGATATGCTTGATCTGCTGTTGATGTACTAGTAATTCCTTGGCCAACTTGTCTCAGCATGAAGTACTGAGAGACATAGGTATGTTGTTGAGCTTCCCCTCACGTTCAACTGATGTTTTAAAAATCGGGTTGTAACGGTTTTGACAGCACTTATTTCCCGTCCACGTAAAATGAGAAATGATTCATGCCAAAGGTTAGTAAATTCAATGGGTTTTTGGTGGCGTCTCCGTTGGATGCGGCGTTTGATATAAATTTCACAGTGCATCGTTTGGGTAACTGTCCCTTGAATACGTTGTCCAGTGATATCCCTTGCACCACCATAGGAATAATGAGTGTTTGTACTTCCACGCGGGTAGTGGGATAATTTGCGTGACTGACGTTCAAAGCCTTGTCATGTGCCAAAAGTATAGAGGGTGATACTTTGACACGTTGCACTAGAAGACAAGCTTCAACGATGAGAACCTTAACGTGCGGGATTTCAGGGACGGCCATAAGACTAAACCACTCTCTGAAACGGACCAACTTAACTCAGAGCTCGGTACCATTCAGAAGGTATTTATCTTGGTTAAACACATCACAGTGTAGATACCTCAAAAGATCTGGATTCTTACTTTTTGCAGTGATAGTGCGACGAGCCTCAAATCCTTTGTTACTGGTGTTAATCTCTTCAAAGGTTCCGAGGCTATCGGTGAACAACAAACCACAAGTAAAATGTGTTCTTTGGATTCACTTTTGTAATTGAGCAGTTTCTCAATGTACGATCTATAAGCATATGTGTTACTGGGCGGTGAGACTAGTTCTTCATTTAAAAACACATTCATCTGTGTGAATAGCGAATGCCACCAGTTGTTGATGGGGGCGATTTGATCCACCTCTGTGAAAGCACCACCTTCGGGTTTCATGATGGCTGCCCTGAGTTAGAGCATAGTCTGTGAAAGGTCGATATAGATATCGTCTTGACCAGTAACGGAAAATTTCATGGGTAAATCATTGGTGAGGGAAGAGACAAGTTTGTACTGGACCCAACGTCCACTTTCAAGACTGGTATGCGGGATTGAAAAGAGATCGAATTCACTGCTGGAACAATCGAAATACTGGGGGTGTATAAAACACATTTCAACTGGAAATACCTAACACTTCTTTCATGGCCTTTTTATGTCGGGCAATGACAGAGAACTGACGTCTGTGCTTCTTACGGCACCCTTTATAGCCTCAGTTGGACTGTTGATATTCTGCTCCACCTAGCGTTTCAGTTTTGTTCCTGCCTTGCCGACACGCTGGCGTAGGTGTCTTTTTGAAAGGACGACGCTGATTGGTGATGTTGGAGAGCACATCGATACCCGTATAAAGCGCCTGTTTTCGAATGGCATTAGAACCACTTCTAAGAAACGGTACGAAGCTCTTGAAAAGGCCGCTGAACAAACTTCGTATTCCATACCTGCGTTGATTGGTAACACCATGGTAGATCGAAGATATTCCTGTTCCAGCCTAATTGAAGTAGTATCTTTGGTAGGGACAGTTTATGTTGAGCAGCGTCAAAAATGAAGTTTGACGCACACTTTTCCAAACTCGAGTGTTACAGGTATACCAGTAGTGGTTTTTATATTGATTTCCTGTTTTTCAATTTCACATTTAAGTACGGGAACGTAGTGCAACGGAGTATAGCTAACTGTCTTATCTATGTCGTAGAGATAGTTGGTGTTGTTGATACCGACGATATCTTAGAGCAGTGCCACAATGTCACCCACTGTCTAAGGATCAATTATATCCATGTGGATGTAAATTTGTGAGGGCAAGCCTGGAAGAATGTTGGTGGCGTACGGTGACGTTTAGAACTTGAAACGATTAATCTTAGGATCTAAACACAGCTGTAGATTTAGTTAACTAGATAGAGTTAGCAGCTGTATATTTTCCACTTTTTTGTAAAGACTTGTTTACTTAAATACAAATCCAAAATCCCCTTTAAACGCCTCTACATCGTTTAGGGATTTGACCAATTCATGGGTAGTGCTGTAATTTCCAGGTGGAATGTGATCCTTGAATATTTGTTCCACGCCATTAAAGTCTACCCAGTTGTACCATACAATATTTTGGCCCACGGATATGGTGTTGGAATTCAGTGAGAGCAACTTTCCATTGTCCGTAGAGTGTAAGACGGAAAGGTAATTCGTGAAGATATTGGTGAGGGTATTTTTCGGGAAATATCCCATAGAGCTGTCACTCTGTAGAGTTATGTAAAACTGGTTTTTCATGCTAGAGCACTGACGTAGCTGGCAGGAATCCAAGAATTAAATTTGTAGGGGTAACTTTCAACTTCACGTACACTTTCTTTATAGCGCCTTTACTCTTAACACGTAGTATTTTATCAACTTTAAAATTTCGGAAAAATGTACGCGTTGCAATTTTATTCGTAAAACATCCCCTCCATCTCCTCGCCATCAAGATTAACCAACCTGTAGACGACTGGTTGTCGCAACACAAGACAGCTGACTTTGAAAATTTCCTCGCTCCAATTACTCTTGTAGCCCTTTTCAAACACCATTGTGGATTTGCTAATATGCGCCGTGTCACCGACTTTGAGTTTTGGCTTACTATTTGAGTTTGGTTGCCACTTGCAGTACAGATTATCTCTGTCTTGAAACACATTGATTTCTGAAAAGTCGGAAGGCTCTATCGTGATACTGTAATGTTTTGCACAGTTGTAAGCGTGACGAGATCTTGAAGGACGTCCACATAGCGATATGTGTTATTTTTGATAAAATAATGCAACATGCGCCCTTTCAGGGTTTTATTGAAACGTTCTATGATACTTGCCTTCGCGTCCGGATTATGGCTGGTGTAGCAATACACGCCTTTTTTTATTGATAAATGTCCGGAATAGACGTGAGATCTCCTTTTCCATCAGTAAAATAAAGGCTTACGGCAACTTTGTTTGAAAATGTCCTGAAAGGCGTCCATCATGACGCTCCAAATTTTGGAGGGAAGCGTCCTCGCACAGGCCATCTTGATAAATACATCTATGACGCTGAGCAAGTACACGGAACCGTCGTTTTATTTGCCGAGACTTCATATATCGTTAAGATTGGCTTGACAGAGATCATCAATATTTCAAACCACGTAATTATTGGGTGGAAACATTTTATCGTGGGTTTGTTTAGTGAATAAGCATCCTGCGCACGAAGTCATTCTCTTAATTTGTCGGGATCTTTCTTGGACGCCTTTATGAGTGACGCCAACCCTGAAAACCCTGCAGGTTGAGAAGGGTAGTAGTAGATGGTAGCTAAATGGTCCATTAATTTTGAGAGGCACCCTTTTAAGATTCTTCTGGTTAGGGCGTTGCGATGGTGTAAGTGGTTGAAGTACGGGCGTTGGATCTCTAATGTGTCCCAAAACTTTCGGGGCCACAATAAATTATTTCGGGACGTTTATATTTTAGAGCACCGTGATAAACTCTCGCCACCCCGAAGGCCTACGGTGTCTTCTTGCTCTGACCTGATGGTTGACTAAATCAACGATATTGTATCCACGGAGAGGCGTATCGTGAATAATAACTTCCCCGTTTGCGTCCCAAGAAATACCACCTCGGGAAATAATATGTTCTTGTAAAAGTTCGGCTTTTTTACGATCCTTTTCAGGTACAGTAGAGAGTACAGCAAGGATGGGAAGTAAAGACACTTCAGGGGTAGTTGTGGTAGTATTTTCAGGTGGTGGAGGTTGCTGTCTAAAGTTCAGATAGCACTGTAGCACTTGTTGGAATAAAGTTCATTTAGACTTGTTGTCAAGTTTTGAAACGAGGATTTTTTCCATTTCCTTGTCCTGCTCGGAGACCACTTGATTGGTGGCTGATGCCCCTTGTTGGTGGTATTTCTCATAAAGGCGTAATATTTCCGGTGACACCAATATCATCTTTATCGTGTATTACATTATCTACTTGTTGAATAAGGAACAAAGGACGTCACTGATTAATGGGGCTAAAATTAAGGGCAGGAACTCTACTCCTGTCTGAACGAGTAATCGTCTCGTCTTCTTCCAGCACTCTCCTCGTTTCACCAGCTTGCGCAACACCTGTTGTGAGCAGGTAGCTTTGTCTTCTGCGCATTTTTAAATGGCGCCCTCCCCTTTAAATTGTTGTTGACACAATCGCAAACAAAGTCAATAATTTTCTTGTCTACAGTTTTCAGCAATCTGACACGTTGCTGTGGATTCATGCAATTCATCGCGTCCAACAAAGGGGCTTGCTTCAGCATTTTGTGACTCATGAATATGAAATGATCTGTAATCGGGAAATGTCGGTGTTTTTATAGCTTTTGCGTGGTAGGTACACGCAGCAACCGACATTTGTGCGGGTTCTATATCTGAGCCATTCGGGTGTACCTTGCTTGAAATCTAACAGTATATAGATTCGGGAAGTACTTATAAGATCAGTGTAAGCCTCTTGTAAAACACGTGAGTATTCAAGACAGATTTGATGAGCAAATTCCCTGATATTTTTATAAAACACGATATAGTGTGCGTTTAGTTAAAGGTCTCTTTGGCCCTTGCCCTGGTGGAATATATCTTGTGTAAGGTACATTATGCTAATATTTTGATAATGGCATCCTTTGGTGAAAATATTGATAGCAACGTTGTTGGCTTCACGCATCCGTTCGTCCATGATAATCAACTGTGGAGAGTCATTATAGTCACCATCCATTTCCGGCAAGCCCTTACCTTTCTCGTCTTGTTCGAATTACGGTTGCCATAAAACTTTATACAAGGTTCTAAAAATTGAAAAATGACATCTGGACAGGGGAATTGAGCCCGGGACCTTTGGTTAGTACGCCAATGCTCTCCGGGATTTGTCCCGTGCCCAAGGTCATTCTTCACTCATATTTTAAGGCAGAATCTATTATGGACTTAAGGAAATCGTTGGCTACAAATGTATGATTTATAATAATACCACGAGCTATCAGATAACCCAGCCATCTGTGACTTGGTAGTTGGCTTATATTGATGACACATATACAATTAATATATTTATAGAGGGATGCTTATATTAAGAATCAAATAGCCGAAGCTATTGTGTAAGCATTTAGTGAGGGATTACACCACTCAGATATTATATTCTGAAAATTGGAAAATGACACCTGGACACGGGAATCGAACCTGGGACCTTTGGAAATCACACATTTGTAGCCAACGATTTCCGCACATCCATCATAGACTCTGCCTTAAATTATGAGTAAATAATGACCTTGGGCACGGGACGAATCCTGGATAACTCAGTGGTCAGAGCATTGGCGTACTAAGCTAAAGGACCTGGGTTTGTTTCCTGTGTCCAGGTGTCATTTTTCAATCGGTGGTGTAAACCCTCACTAAATGCTTACACAACAGCTTCAGCTCTTTGATTCTCTCTATACCAGGTGATTTTATCAAATTTAACGCCACACATTATGTCCAAATTACGTGTAAAGTCAGCTACAAAATGTGACTTTCCACAGCCTTTCAGACTACTGATGATGGTCAAAAATTTGTGTTTCAACTTATCCATAATATTTGAGAATGAGTCTATAAACTAAATGAACTTGTAACTTGTTTTTATAGGATAGGAGGGATGGGGTATAGATGTTAAAACGCAATCATACCAGTTTTATCATATTTATTTGCACAAACATAACAGTTTTAGAATATAGTTCATACCATGAAAAGAATACTTGGAATATGTATTTACAATAAATGATAGATAAAGAATATGTATTTACAAATATATCTTACAACCTTAAGTATATTATACATGTTTAGGTGTATAGAAAAAATTACTAATTTATTAAGGTCGGGGCAGGAATAGTAGCTTCGGCATCTACTAAATATCTAAGCTAATTTTCAAATTCCAATTTAAAGAGTATTTTAATATATACAGACAGACAGACAGATTGTTTCAATTTAAAATTTATTCAAGAAAAAATATATGGAACGGAACTCCGCCCGAACTTTCTCGCTTTATTTTTTAGAAATGGAGATATTTACTCAAAATTCGTAATATAATATACACTAGTAAACCCGAGAACAAATTGCTCTAGACATATGTAAAACATATTTTTTTATCATGGTTTTAAATTTCATAATTTTATTTTTAAAGAATTACCGTATTCACTTGTATATTTGGATCAATACAAAATATCGATAATGGGTTCCCAAGGGTCAACACTTCGTATTAAAATTTTGACTTCCAGTTAAAATTTTTGTCATTTTACTAGAGGATATTTTATGGTTGTTGTATTGATATTAAATGTTTCTTTTTATAAATTTTGACCAATTGAATAAGTAATTATTAACTATTGAGTCTAAAATGAGAGAGAAAGAGAATCGGTAAAGCCGAATTTGAAAAAATGAAATATTTCTCTTTCCACTCTTTAGTAAACTGTTGTTAATTTTATGGTTGGACAAACGGCTTTGCAAAAACCACTTTTTAGAGTTCGGGGTTTCATGAAACGTCACATCCATCAACATCTCGGGCTAGATTTTTTGACGGTCGTAATACTTATCTTATTAAAGTGTTGGCAAAGTTAAAGAAATATATATTTGTGTAAAACTTGAAAACTTTTGATTTTATAAAAATATATTTCAAGTAAAAGATGTTGATTATAAATAGTTCCACATGTATGCAATGGTAAGTAATTTCATATCTCAAAGACTTACGGGTATAAAAATAAAAATTAGAATTTACACATCCGACCGTAACCCTTAAAGTCATTTTTACGAAAAGTTGAGAGTAGCCATTTGGTTTTTAATATTGGTCAAAGCTTAGAAATTAAATTTATTCAAAATTTTTGGAACCAATTTTGATAAACTTGATTTTTCTCTTTACGCCCTAAGGAAACTACCCTTAATTTTAGGTTTGGATATCCAATTCCAAAAATTCATTTGAGTAAATCTATGAAAACGATCGATACCAAGGTTTAGCCCAATCGGTAAAATAGTTTAGACTGTAGTCCCATGTACAGACTGTAGGACAGATAGATAGACAGATGGCATTGCGAAAGCAACTTTTTAGGTTTCGGAGGTCATGAGACGTTGACGTCCATAAAAATTTCGAGTTTAATTTTCTTTACGATCCCAATACTTGCTCTACCTGTAAAGTAGCAATAAAATAAAAATATTGATATTGGGTCCCCATAGGTCACAACTTCGTATTAAAATATCGACTTCTGCTTTAAAATTTTCAATATATTACTAGGGGTTGCACATCTATGGTTATAGCATTGCTATTAAATTCCTCATTTATAAATTTTGATCAATAAGATAGGTAAATATTTACTAATGAATCTAAGATGGAGATAGATCATTGTTGTACAAACATTTATCCTAAATTATTATTATTATTATTATTATTATTATTATTATTATTATTATTATTATTATTATTATTATTATTAGCACCGCATCTTACTACCCGTTCGGTTTATACGCACTTACGCTAATGTGTAATGGTAGGGTGATTGTTAGATGAAATGAAGGACCTACAGTTTAACGTGGAATCCGAACCACGGTGGTGGCCTGGCATTCCACCCATTCACAAGATGTCTTGTCAGAGGTGAAGGAAGGGTTTGGAAATCAGATAAATCTGTGCAGGGACCGAGGATTGAACCCCGGCCGCCAGCACACAATTCTGACACCTTACCCCTAAACCACCAGGTCACCATTTATCCTAAAAGGTTGAAAGAAAGAGAATATACATTTTTGAGAGACTTACTCATTTCCTACTGTATGGCATTAGAGAAATATTGCGTTAAAATTTATCTAGTATCTCTTTACAACTAAAGCTCACAAAATTGTATTAATATATTTGCCAATATCAAAAAACTATTACTTTTATTAAAATATATTTTATAAAAAAGGTTTATTTTATAGTACTAAAATTTTGCAATGATAAGTTATTTAGTATATCAAATAGTTGCGGAGATACGGAAATTTTAGCTTCTGTAAAGTACCCTAAAATTTATTTACATGGGAAAATGAGAATAGTCAGTCTATTTATAATCCTAATCAATGCCTAGATATGAATTTTAATCAAAATCGTTGTTTCTATTTCACTAGTTACTAAACTAATCTTAATTTTGGGGTTAAAAAGACAGACAGATGGCATTACAAAGACTAATTTTTAGATTTCGGAGGGTTAAAAGACGTCGACATCAATCAAAATTTCAGGTTAAATTTTTTTACGGTTTCAATACTTGACCTTTAGTTTTCGTAAAGTTTAAAATTATATATAATTGCGTATGGATTTAAAGTTATTTTATTTTTTTAAATCTCGTTGCGAATATAATATTTGTATTATAAATATATCTACATATTTACAATGATAAGTAATTTCATATCTCTAATAGTTTCGGAGAAATGATAAAAAGTGAGAATTTACGCATCCGACCGGAGCCCTTAAAGTCATTTTGGAAAAATAATGAGAATAGCAATTTTGTTTAGAATATTTACAAATTTTTTGAAATGAAATTTAATCAAAATCGTTACAGCCGATTTGGAGTAAATCAACTTTTTCTCTCTCTGCCCTTCAGTAAACTACCCTTAATTTTAGGTGTAAATAGTGGTTTAATTGAGAGTTCCAGACCACTTTCTCTCACAAGGTTTAACATTGATCCTTACCGCACCCCGTGTAAGTGATCCTCACCGCACTCCGTGTAAGGAGGATCACTTTCTCCTGGATGTCCGATGCTAGTATCTCCTGGTGGCGTGTCTTGGAAATGCAGTCACTCAGATTGTTGACGTTTGGATGTGTGGGACCAGTGGTGTTGGGTGTGTTGTGTAGCTGGTTAAATATAGCGACCATGGTGACTAGACAACTTTGCCATGTAGTTTATTCCTTTGGACCACGGAACGATGGAACATGAAGAATAAATGTGAGATAAATAATGTTGGTGGGTAGATGAATTTAATATACAATATCCATCCCACTCTCAGCTATTTATTTCTTATTGTGTCTGAAATTGTG
Organism: Timema monikensis; assembly: GCA_902151445.1. Lineage (NCBI taxonomy): Eukaryota > Metazoa > Arthropoda > Insecta > Phasmatodea > Timematidae > Timema > Timema monikensis. Next base: position 36,225 of record CABFVZ010003370.1, on the reverse strand, counting down.
TTTTTGGTAGCTTAGACAAGGCTTTCTCAAACTGCGAGGCGCGAGGGGATTTCAGATGAGGCACAGCATCGATATATCTGTGAACAAATTTTTCACTTTCTTCGACTTGCTAAATTCTGATTGGCTATAAAAATTAATATTCTGTTTGACTTATGAAGCAATAAAATTAATTTTTATCTTTGTATCTACATACATTTGTATGAAAGTAATTTCTCAACAAGTATGATAATTTGAATTACAGAAATCGACTGGCAGTTGAAAAATGCCTTCTTTGTGTGTTACTCATATGTAAACAGAAGCTGACTTGAACCATCTCTGTGATAGGAACAAAAATTCATTCTTACAAATGACACATATTTTTCATGAATAATATTTCCGTCATAAAAGTAGTAGCCCGGTGACCTTTTCATCACAATCTGACCTACTTTCAGTCTCGTTTCAGCCCAGTTTGACCTACTTTCCACATCCGTATGATTTACCGTTATTCCCCCTCCTCCTGCCCTCTTTTCTCTGTTCTCCCCTCCCTCCCCTTCAGCCCCCCCCCCCGCTACAGCCCCACCCCCTACCACCCCCTCGCCTACAAATCCCGTACATGTTGGTTCTTGATGATTAATTATTACTGAATGATAATTAATTATTGCTAATTAATTATTTGCTAGGATTGAGCTGTTGGAGTTTTTATTCAATTGTTTAGAGCGTCGTAGTTTATTTATTTGTTTATTAGAACGTCGCGCTATGGCTATTGGGGGTAGAATGAACAACTTCTCCCTGGACTTCCTTCCACTTCCCAGCAGCTCGTCATGCCAACGTACGAAATGTCCTCCCCTAAAACCCCTATAACTCCTCCCCCTACAAACCTCCCCTACCAACCCCGTCCCCTATCACCCCCGGACATGTTGGTTCTTGATGATTAATTATTAATGATTGTTAATTAATTATTAATGATTGTAAATTGATTATTGTTAATTGATTATTTCTAATTAATTATTGGCAATGATTGAGGTGTTGGAGTTTTTATGTATGTGGGAGTCTCCATCACAAAACTCTACCGGGCTGCCCGGAACAAACTTCTCCAGCCGACCTTGTGGGCTAGAAGTAGCCTATTTGCTCTTCTCGGTATCTTACAGAATAGTGACCACTACTGTCTTTCTTTGAATTGCTGGACACTGCATTATCGGGGGAAACCCTACCCTGGTAATGACCCAACAATGTGAAAGTAATTAGATGACGCGAACACATTATCGGTCAGAACGAGGAAGAGAAATATCAAAATTAAACATCTGTTAATGATAGCGAGCTCATTACAGTCTCATTAACCTTATTGAGGGTACACGACTTCAGGAGATCATCGAATGTAAATTTAAACATCGGGTTTTAATCGCCTGCCCTATTATTCCCATTGTACATCCTCTTGAGTTCATCGAAACCGTCACTGCTTGACACAGGATTCAAGCCTGGGGCGTTTGAAAAAAAAAACTTCTCTCTCTTTCCTACTAAAAGTGATATAATTATAAGTACCGGATTACTCAGTCATTGACATAGGATTCAAACATGAAGGTGACCGCCGTCCCAAGTGCTAGGGGTTCTGAGGTTCAATCCTAGGTCCTGGTACAGATTTATCTTATTGCCAAACCCTTCCTTCACCTCTGACAAGACTTGTGAGTGTGTGGAATGCCACACCTCCACAGTGGTTTGGATCCCGTGTTAAACTGCCGGTCCCCCCCCAATCACACTACCATTGCCACCTCTGACAAGACTTATGAATGTGTGGAATGCCAAGCCTCCACAGCGGTTCGGATCCCACGTTAAAGTGTAGGTCCTCCAATAGCACTACCATTGCACATTAGCGTAAGTGCGTAGAAACCGAACGGTTAGTAATACGTGATGATAATAATAATAATAATAATAATAATAATTATAATTATAATAATAATAATAATAAACGTTTCCCAGGGGGGGGGAAACATCACCCTCTATAGTACAAAACTTATAGCCCTATAACAGTTCTCACAACTCAGTTGTAAGTGTAGCACTGGTGGGCACGATGACTAAGATGCGAGACGCGTTTAGCTCAGTTTATTTCAATAACGAGACATTCGGGGATTCGATTTCCGGTTGAGTGTATTGAAAATGGCTAGTTACCCGCTACACCCTTAACACCACATCGCACTAATACATCTATTAGAAAAACATCCCTGAATATTAATTAAAACCTATAATATCCGTTTACAGCAAACACAGATCCTCCCATCGTTCTACATGTCTAATATGTATCACAAAAAAAAGAAAAAAGTAAGGCTGAATAAATTAGTTTTACTAATGGAATGTATCTCAATTTTCCAAAGTCAGAATTGGAAAACGAGTTATGAAAATTTACCCCAAAAAAACTTGCTGAGGGATCAAACCCCTGACCTTCCCATAACTATTATCAAAACCGGAAACTCAAACGTAATTACATAGTGAGCTGGTACACACAAATTTGACACAATTTATCAATTTATGTTCTTAGATACTAATTACGCTATTAGGAAGTTTGAACCCGCATATGCGTAGATGGAGAGTGAAAAACTACTCCCAGGTCTATGTGAGCACTCTCGCAATATGGGCACGTGGACTAAACGTCAGACTCACCTATTATGGTTTGTTTGGGATGGAGAAGTCAGGGCTTGAAATTCGGTTGGGCGCACTGAGGCTTATTTTTTACATTTTATCTTCACGCATAATGTTGATTCATTTAATTTTTTTTCTTCCTTATCCTTATTTTATTGGTGTACTTAATTAATGCGGATAGGCTAAATGGTTAGTAAGACGAGATTCAAAGAATACAATGTTTGACTACTTTAAGAGTTATTGATAAATATAAAATATCCTGGAATTTGACAACTAATTAATTTATAGTATTGAGTACAAAGTATGCGTAGAGATTGTATAGATAGGGTGTGGTTGATAATATTAGTTTATTAATTATTATTATTATTAGCATCGCGTCTTACTACCCGTTCGGGTTATACGCACTTACGCTAATGTGTAATGGTAGGGTGATTGTGAGATGAAATTCAGGACCTACAGTTTAACGTGGAATCCGAACCACGGTGGAGGCCTGGCATTCCCCACATTCACAAGATGTCTTGTCAGAAGTGGAGGAAGGGTTTGGAAATCAGATAAATCTGTGCCGGGACCGAGGATTGAACCCCGGCCGCCAGCACAGAAGTCTGACACTTTACCCCTAGACCACGTGGTCACCAATATATTCAAACTGCTCTTATCGTATATGTTTAAAATTCAAAACTATGGCCCCAAAAATTTAAGCTATACGTACAATATATTTTCAATCAAACTAAAGATTAGTTTTAAGCATTTTTTCTTACATACACTTAATAATAAAGAATAAAACTATTTTAATTTTTGTATTAGAGGGTAAACTTTATCACAAATGAATTACAAAAGTCGATATTTACTTGGCAAATTAAAGTCAATGTAATCAAAATAATCAATTATTTAACTAAATCTCAAATAAATTATGCAAAAACTATAAAATAGCTAACTAGATCATATAAAATTTATTTTAATAAATCAAGAACCTGCTTTGATGTCTACATGGTCTAAGGCGCTACACTCGCAATAGACTGAACTGCTGAAAATGTGAAAATTGGGGTTCGATCCCAGTCGAGTGTACAAAGGGTGTTTATTCCTAAATGGTTTTCCACTCTTCTTCCACGATAATGTGGGTAAACTTCCTATAAATTCTTATCCCTAACACACTAGTGTAATTAGTACATAGGCGTATTACCCAAACGGTTATTAATATGCGCTGCTAGAAATAATTGAAGAAATTCAGGTGAACAGGTGATCATTTCAACTAAAATATTGTGAATAATAGAAAATATGGTGTTAAATTTAGTAAGAATGTTTCTTCACGCTTTGTCATTAAGGATCAAATATATTATGAAGTAACTAGTGGTTTTGTGGTTTCAATCATTTCTTTGAACTGATATTTCTGACAATATCCAAACATGTGTGATTTAGTTATTGTTTTAAGCTATTTAATTCCTATTGCAACCTAAGACACTTACAATTTAACTCTGAAAAAACGTTATCTAATGAATATTATACAAAAATATATAATTTAAATTAGCTATGAGCTGAATCTTCAATCAGAGACATTCTCTTACGTTTATCTTAAAAGAGACATTTACTAAAAGCTTGTAAGATTCGTGAAATGAAATGATGAGTATATATTCATCGTTGTAGAAACGTTATACCAAAGATCTTAAATTATAGATTAGAAATAATTGAAGAAATTCAGGTAAACAGGTGATCATTTCAACTTAATTTCAAATGTATCGAGTCATTTTAAAGCAATAAGCGTGTCTGAAAATTAATATTACTCCCTCAATGATGAGCCAAATAGTAATTACCGATTCTATTTCGATCAAAATTAGAAAGAACGGTTCAATTCTTCTCTAGAGAAAACGGGATTTGGTTCATATATATAGCTGATTTACAGTAGCCCTGTCTTATTCACGTGAAAATAATAAGTTACGGAACGGTTGATTAATCAAGACAATGGAAAATTCAGCAACATCCAAATCAGGTATTTTCTTCTTTTACATAACTTAAAAAGTGTTTGATTTAATTTTAAATTTGTGACTGTTCTAAAAGCTAACATTTGTTTAATCTAATCATAAACCATATTGGAGTCAAAATTTTGGTCTAACCGGTTATCGGACGTTAAAGGGATGAGTCAACTATTTAATTTTAAGTTGGATGTTTATTTTCCAGAGTATGTATCGTATGTAAAATCGAATAACTAAACAAATATTAGATTATTGGGCTTATAAGAATAAATTTAAATGTTTTAAATTACATAGATTTATATGAAGGCTTATTTGGCATAGTTGGACGGTAAAGGATATGAATGTTGTTAATATATGAATTTGACATAGTTAAATGATAAAGCTGTCAGGTGAAACGTCCAAAATCGTAATGAAGTGTAACAAACATATATTTGAAAAAATGTAAAACAAAACATATATAATAGTATACATTGAAAGCGTTAACCATTCGATGTATTGAAAAACAAACAAATTATCGTGAAAAAAAAAATTGGGTTTCTAAAATGGCTAAAGCAATTTTTATGTTAATTTATTTGAATGCCTGTAAAAATATCTGGCTACTAAAACATTTTGAAACAAATGCAATGCACCGTCCAGCCTAAGAGTCAGATCGCTTTTATATTCATGTCATAGCTTCATATGCATTAAAATTTAACTTAAGAATAGGACAGGTACAAATTAAGTCCACGGCAGTTAATTTGTCACTATGAAATATTTTACCGACATTTCACCAATGATAGATTTTCATCCATGCCGGTATTGGAACCCGTGAGCCTTGGTTCAACAAACAAATAATGAGAAAATATAGGGTTTTCTCACTCTTTTTTTGATAACTGGCTAAAGCAACAATATTATTTATCCAATTAATTATTTTGTAGGTATATTTGAATGCCTCTAAGAAATATCTGTATACCTAAACACATAAAAACAAATGCGAATGAGAAACTATGTCTATATTATTTTTGTTTTAAAATCATATACCATATAAATGATCACTAGTGTGCAATTATTTTTTCTGCTCTAAATTTACGGCTTATAGATGCCAACGTTATCTGTTAGCTCGAAACTTTAACTATGATCTCGACAGGTAAACATGTTTACAACCACGCTAATAATACAAAACAACTAGCTTTAAATACGGTATTAAGGGGGGAAATGAAACCATGTTCAGGCCTGCGCTGCCATGTAACACAAATTGGTAAAAAATATATATTGATATTAGAAAGTAATTTAATATTTAGAGTGGTAATTTTTATTGGTCAGAATTAAGTTTTAAATTGGTAGAAATAATGTGGTTTTAGAATTAAATAAAAACATATTTTTTCATTGAATATAATAATTTAATTTAGATCCGTTACAGTTTTCCAGCATAAATCTTTGGTCACTTTTTTATTCATATCATGGTTTCATAAAATTCGTATTACTTAAGACTAGGACATGCACCAAATCATGTCCACTGGTTATTAATTTATCAAACCATCATTTTTAACCATGAGAATCGAACCTGGGACCATTAGTTTAGTAGACAGACATGCCATTGAATGAGATAAGGTGACGGATGAATATCTTATAAAATTTGAAACAGCACATTACAAACATGAATTAAATAAGTGGCTAAACCAGCTATAATTATAATTTTCTTTCTATTTTTTTATTTGAAAGTTTGTAATGACTAAAACGAAAAAATGATAATAACATTCCATACTCATCTACGACGACTTCCCGCTGCAGTGTTGCACTGAGTGGACGTGTCAGTGTGGAGCTCCGTGTTTTTTTGTTTTCAAAAATAGTAAAATTAGTACAATAAAAATTCTTTCCAAAACAACTTGTGGGGAGAAGAAGAGACCACTTGAGGAAGCTAATCTCATCAGTTTTTGAGTCCTGCTGGAGGCGCAGCAGTGTTTTGCGATTTCCGGGGAGGCCCGGAGGTTCCGGGAGCTGAGAGTAGTCCAGAAAGATCCGGAGGAAAATTCTGCATAAGTAGTTGTGGAAACCAAGAGAATCGGATAAGGAGTTCAAAAGTTATCAAAGGAATTGTCATGGAAAATAAATCAGGCCAGTTCATTTGAGTTCAAAGAGACACGTGCACTGGACAATAGTAGATTCTGGTAATTCTTCTACTAACCCTAGTAACTTACTAGTAACTTGTTTAGTAACTTTTATTAAATTATAGTGACTTTTGAAAAAACATATAATGACTTTTTTTTTTAGTAACATTTGGTAACTTTCGGCTATTGTTTTAATTTGTATTCCATATTAAATTTTAATCAGATTTTACTTCATATAACCAAATTGTCGTCCGTTGTTCGTGGTTTGTTTGTGTAATGTCCACTCGGAAATGAGTGCTGACAGAAGAGGTGGAGGAGGGGAGTTAAGAGAAGGGAAAGAGAGGGTGAAGGAGAAGGAAAAGACTCAAGATAAGAAGAAAATAGTGGGACAGATCAGGAGAGGGGTAGAACAGAAGAGGAAGGAAGAGTTGAGGGAGGAGATGAAGAAGGAAGAGGATGGAGGTGCAGGCAAGGAGGAAGAGATCAGTGCGGGGGCCCTGAAAAAGATGAAGGAAGCAGAGGAGTTTGTCAGATTAAGGTGTAGTAAGGATGGGAGGGTCAACAAGGAGAATCTAGGGGAGATAATTGACAGGATGTCAAAGCTCATTCTGGAAGTCTTGTACAAAGAGGGGAAAATAAACATGTTGGAGGAGGAAAACAGGAAGCTAAGGGAACAGATGAGGGGGACTAGTGTGAATAAGCTGGGATCAGTCACCTTTGCCTCGGTGGTATCCTCAGGGGCTGCAGGGCGCAAGCCAGAGGTAGGGGGAACAGCACAGGTGAAACCCAGTTATAGGGCGGTGTTTGTGTCTTCTCTGAAAGGGGAAAGCACGGATCATATGAGGAAGACCTTGATGGGGAAGATTGACCCGGCAAAGGATCAGATTAG
>CABFVZ010003370.1:0-24731 GCA_902151445.1 Timema monikensis | reverse complement strand
TCCTCGGTCCCGGCACAGATTTATCTGATTTCCAAACCCTTCCTACACCTCTGACAAGACATCTTGTGAATGTGTGGAATGCCAGGTCGCCACCGTGGTTCGGATTCCACGTTAAACTGTAGGTCCTTCATTTCATCTCACAATCACCCTACCATTACACATTAGCGTAAGTGCGTATAACCCGAACGGGTAGTAAGACGCGGTGCTAATAATAATAATAATAATAATAATAATAATAATAAAGGTGATCATTTAGACTGGCTGAATAATCTTTTTTTTTCTTTCACTCTAGACAGTTCCACTGAAATATCATTTTTCAAAGATTTGAGTTATATTTTCATATTTTTTTCTGCATGAACACAGGGGTGTTTTTTATCTATTTATTTTATGCACCTGGGTTTCTTTTTATATTTTTTATTCGCCAGTACAATCCTCCACATACCTGATTTTTTCTAGTCAACTTGTTTTTTTTATATATTTTAATTCTAGTCAAATATAATAAACTGTTTGTATATATATTTATTTTAATTCTAGTCAAATATAATAAACTGTTTGTATATATAATTATTTTAATTCTAGTCAAATATATTAAACTGATTGTATGTATTTAATTGCTTTTAAATTGAAACCAACTCTATGTATATATATTAAATTGAACCATCTTTAGTACCGAGGCCACTATTCCACCCTATGTATAAATATAATGTAAATAGTCACAGTATACTTTTCACTGTATGTATAAATTTCATCATTTAAATAAATATTGAAAAAACCATTATGTTTGTGTTTTAAAGTCTACACCCGAACCTTCCTCCTATCCTATAGTTCATAAAGATTATAAGCTCAGTCTTAGACATTATGGACAAGTTGAAAAATCCATTTTCGGCCATCATAAGCGGCCCTTCCAGCTGTGGAAAGTCACATTTTGTAGCAGACTTTATCCGTCACTTGGAAACAATGTGTAGGGTAAATTTGATAAAATCACATGGTATTATGCTTTATGGCAACCGGGATTCGAACAAGACGGGGCAAGTCCTTGCGTCATATTCTGTAAGGGTTTACCAGAAATGGGTGACATCTGTAATGACTCTCCACAGCTGATTATCCTGGACGACGTTGTTCGTGAATCCAACGAAATGGTCGACGATCTTATCACGAAAGGATGCCACCATCAAAATATTAGCGTCATGTACCTTACACAAAATTTATTCCACCAGGCATGGGCCAAAAAGACATTTCCTTAAACGCACCTTATATCGTGCTTTTTAAAAATCCCAAGGATAAAGCTTAAATTCAACACTTTGCATGGCTAGTTTGTCCTGAAAATCCCCGTGTTTTACAATAGGCTTACACTGATGTTACAAGTACGTCTCACGGCTATATATTGTTGGATTTCAAACAAGGTACACCAGAATGGTTCAGATATAGAACCCACACAAATGTCGGGTGCCGCGTGTACCTACCACGCAAAAGTTATTAAAAAAATCGACACTTCCCGATTACAGATCATTTCATAACCATGAGTCCCAAAGTGCTGGAGCAGGCCCATCTGCTACGCGCGAATTATCGCATAAGCCCGCAGCAACGTGTCACCTTGATGAAAACGGATGACAAGAAATTGATAGACTTTGTTTGCGAGAGTGCCTACAACACTTTAAAAGGGCGAGTGCCGTTGAAAATTGCGCAGAAAACAAAGTTACGTGCTCACAAGCAGGTGTTGCACAAGCTGGTCACATAAGGAGAGTACTGGAAGAAGAAAAGACGACTTCTTGTTCAAAAGGGACGAGGGTTTTTTCCTTACTCTTAGCCACCTTTATCAGTGGTGTCCTTGGTTCTTTATTCAACAAGTAAATAATGGAACACAAGAAAATGATGATATTGCTGTCCCCAGGTACATTACACCATTACGAGCAAAACCATCAATAAGTGGCATCAGTAACAAATCTAGTAGTCTCTGAGTTGGACCAGGAAATGGAAAATATTCTCGCTTCAAAACTTGATGACAAGTCTAAATGGACTTTATACAAACAAGTTCTACAGTGCTATCGGCACTTTAGTCAACACCCTCTGCTGTCTAAAAATACTACCACCACCACAACCACCCCAACCACCACTACCTTTGAAGCGTCTGTACTTCCGATCCATGCTGTACTTAAAACTGTACCAGCACATACACGTAAAAAAGCGGAACTTTTACTAGAACATATTATTTCCCAAGGCGGAATCTCTTGGGACTAGAACGTAGAAGTGAGTATTCAAGAAACGCCTCTCCGTGGATCCAATATTGTGGATTTAGTCAACGAACTGGTCAGAGCAAGAAGTCACAGCGAACCGTCGGGGTGGCGAGAGTTTCTCACGGCGCTGCAAAAAATAAACGTTCCGAAAGAATTTATTGTAAATCCGAAACGTTGGCGCCCATAAGAGATCCGACGCCCGTACCACAACCCCTTACTCCGTCGCAACGCCCTAAAAAGAATAAAATGAAGAGGGTGGATGAAAACAGGTGGATGCCGTTCTGAGCTTAATGATCCGTTTAGCTGATATCTACTACGACCCTTCTCATCCTGCAGGGTTTGCAGGGATGGCCTCACTCATAAAGGCATCCAAGAAAGATCAAGAAAACGTACGAGAATGGCTTCGTGCGCAGGATGTTTATACCCTACACAAACCAGTGATAAAAAAGTTTCCACGCAACAAGTACGTGGTATCACATATAGACGATCTCTGGCAAGCTGATTTCAAGGATATGCGAAGCCTCGGAAAATACAACGACGGTGCAGTATAATTGCTAATAGTCATCTACATGTTTAGCAAGATTGACTGGGCAATGCCGCTTCAATCCAAGACGGGGATCGTCGTGAAAGACACCTTTCGGGCTATTTTCTAACAAAGCGGTGGTAAACCTCTACGTTTACAGACGGACAAGGGGACAAAGTTCATGGCACGTCTAGTCCGGAAGTTTCTCAAGCAAGAAGGCGTGCATTACTACAACACTCATAATCAGGACGTGAAGGAAAGCATTGTGCAACGATACAATAGAACTCTGAAAGGACATATGTGGCGCTACTTTAACAAAAATAACACGTCTCAGTATGTGGACGCCCAACAAAATCTAGTGGAGGCTTACAACGGCGCAAAACATTTTAGTATCAAGATGATGCCTGCCGACGTTTCAGAAACTAATGTGCTTCAAATCAGAGATAATCTGTACGGAAAAAGGCGTCCAAACTCTAATAGTAAGCCGAAAATAAAAGTCGGTGACAAGGTGCGTATTTGCCAATCCAAAATGCTGTTTGAAAAGGGTTACGAAAGCAATTGGAGCGAAGAGATTTTCAAAGTCAGCAGTGTCTTGTTGCGACAACCTGTCGTATACAGGCTGACATATCTCTAGGGTGAGGAGGTGGAGGGGACGTTTTATGAACCCGAATTTCAATGCGTACGTCTTCCTGAATTCTTAAAATTGATAAAATAGTACGTGTCAAGGGTAAAGGCATCAGCAAGAAAGTGTACGTGCAGTGGAAAGGTTACCCCGCCAAGTTTAATTCTTGGATTCCTGCCAATTTCGTCAGCGCCCTACCATGAAGGACCAGTTTTACATCACTTGGCCGAGCCACAGCTCTATGGGATATTTACCGAAAAATACCCTCACAAATTTCACCTCGCAACTTCCTTACCGTCTTACACTCGAAGGCCGGTGGGAAGTCGCTCTGGCTGAATTTCAATATTCGTGTTCTTTCACCACCGTACCCGAGGGTAAAAATATTGTATGGTACAACTTGGTGGACGCTAAAGCGTGGAACAAATATTCAAGGATTATATCCCTCCTGGAACCTACAGCACTATCCATGAATTGATCAAAGTTCTAAATGAAGTGGTGGCGTTTAAAGGGTATTCCGTTGTTGTATTCAAGTACACCAACCCAACAAAAAAGTGGACGTTGTCTCTTCTTCACCAAATCTACAGCTGTTGACACTATCAATTCAACTATGTCTACAGCTCGGTTTCAGTCCTCTGACTAATATGATCAAAGTCCCAAAGTCACCGTACGCCACCAACATTATATTAGGCTTGCCCTCGCAAATGTACATCTACACGGATATGGTCGATCCTCAGCCCGTGGGTGAAATTGTGGCACCGCTTTTACGTATCGTCGGTATCAACAACATAAACTATCTCTACGGCATACATAAGACAGTTAGCTATGATATGTTGCTCTACATGCCCGTGCTTAGAAGGGAAATTGAAAGCTTGTAAATCAATTTAAGAACATACACGGGTGAACCTGTACCTTTCGAGTTTGGAAAAGTATGCGTGAAACATCATTTTCTACGCTGCTTAACATGAACTGTACCTACCAAAGATACTACGTCAACCAGGATGGAACAGGTATATCTTCGATCTAACACGGTGTTCCCTATAAACGAGGGCCTTGAATAGGAAGTTTTTTCAAGGGCCTTATCAAAAGAGTCGTACCGTTGCTGAGAAGCGGTGCTAAATCCATTGGAAAACAGATGCTTCATACAGGTATCGACATGCTCCCCGACGTTGTCAATCAGCGTCGTCCTTTCAAAGAGGCGCTACGGCACCGTGTCATCGATGGTGGAACTAACCTGAAACGCAAGGTGGAGCAGAAGATTAACACACTGATGACCTGCGCAGGCTATAAAGGGCGTCGTAAGAAGCACCGACGTCAGTCTTCTGTCGTTGCCCGACGTAAGAAGGTCAAGAAAGAAGCTGTAGATATTTTCAGTTAAAAGGTCGTTTCTTCACCCCCAGTCCTGCGAGTGTGCCAGCAGTGTACTCGATATCTTTTCCGCCCCTTCCAAACAAACAAGTCTTGAAAGTGGGCAATGTCTCCAGTACAAACCTTTCTCTTTCCTCACCGATGACTCGCCCATCGAATTTAATGTTACCGGACAAGGCGAGTTCTATATTGATCTTTTACAAACTATGCTCTAACTCAGGGTGGCCATCATTAAACCTGACGGCGGCGCTTTCACAGAGGTGGATCAAAATTAATGGCCCCCGTCAACAACAGGTTGCTATCGCTATTCACACATGTGGATGTGTTTTTAAACCAAAAACTAGTCTCACCGCCCAGCAACACGTATGCGTATAGATCGTACATTGAGATGTTGCTCAATTACAACATGAAGCCAAAAGTACACATTTGACTTGTGGTCTGTGGTTCGCAGACAGTCCCGGAACCTTTGAGGAGGCTAATTCTGGCAACAAGGGATTTGAGGTTCGTCGCAGTCTCACAGAAAAAAGTAAGACGGTGGATCTTTTGGGGTATCGACACGGTGACGTGTTTAACCAAAAGAAATACCTTTTGAATGGTACCAAACTCAGAGTCAGGTTGGTCCGTCCCAGAGACGGGTTTAGTCCTATGGCTGTCCCTGAACTCCCTCACTTTAAGGTTCTTATCACCAAAGCCAGCTTTCTAGTGCGACGTGTCAAAGTAGCACCTTCTATACTGTTGGCACATGCCAAAGCATTAAACGTCATTCCCGCAAAGTATCCCATCTCCCGTGTGGATTTAAAAACACTCACTATTTATACTGGAGTGCAAGGGAAATCACTGAACAACGTATTCACCGGACAGTTACCCAAACGATGCATTGTGGTATTTGTATCAAACGCTGCGTTCAATGGAAACGCCATAATATTTTGATTTGTGTAAATACATACATATTCCAAGTATACTTATCCCGTTGTGAGATAAATTTGTATAAACTTTGATTTGTGTAAATAAATATTCCAAATATACTTTTCATGGTGTGAGTTATATTTGTATAAAATTTTATTTGTCTGTATATAAATATTACAATTATACTTTTCCTGGCGTGAGCCATATTTTTAAAACATTGATTTGTGTAAATAAATAAATATTCCCAGTATACTTTTCATGGCTTGAACTATATTTTAAAACTTTGGTTTGTGTTAATAAATATTCCAAGTATACTTTTCATGGTGTGAGATGTATTTGTAAATAAATATTTAATGTATCCTTATCATGGTGTGAGATATTTTTGTGTGATAAATATTATAAAAACTGTTATGTGTGTATTTTATCGTCTACATCACCTCCCTCCTATCCTATAAATATAAATTCATTTAGCTTATAAGCTCAGTCTCAAGCATTATAGACAAGTTGAAACATCCATTTTCGGCCAACATCTGCAACCCTTCCGGCTGTGGAAAGTCACATTTTGTAGCCGACCATCACATATACTTCATTTACATCTTAAACAAATATTTTCTAAAATATATGACTTATATTTTATGATGGAATATACAATTGAGTTTATTTCATAAGTTGATATAAATCATAGATGTTTTAAAACTAGCCATATCTCCACTTCACACATAGCATTAAGTCAGTTGTGTGCTGATGAAATAATTAAATCTTTTCTTACAATGAAACTTCAAGCTTTGATTCAAAACATTTCTGATGATGAATACATTTTAAGAAATAATTTCAAAAATTTATCTTTCTTATAATAATCAGTGAGAGAACAAGCTAAAGTTATATCATATTTTTATAAAGTTTCATGTGTCAATAGAGAGTTTTTATCATACATAATTTTTGCAGAGTAGACTGTCAAGAATGAAGATAAAAATAATATAACAAGGACTCTTTAAATAAACCTCTTTATGAAAACATAATGAGTTGTAGTAAGGAAACAATGTTTAATCGTAATTATAATAATAGAATTCAATGTAAGCAATAGTTATAATGTAGTATAGAAAATATGTTGTGAATGGTACCGAATCTAGAATCAATTGAAAATATAAGTAAAAATACAGTCCTTAATATCAAAGAGGATATTAAATATTAATAAATATGAGTCAAAATATGAATATAAAGAATTGATTAATAGAATTATAATATTACAAATTATGTAAAAGTAATCGTTATAAATGTAGGATAGAAAATGTTGTAAAAGATATTAATCTTAGATCAGATGACAAATTTGAAAGTTGAAATACTGTCCTTCACAATATCTAAAAGGATATTAATATATTAAAAAATGTGGGTCTAAATCACTTATAATAAAAAGACCAACATATATTCCGTTCACGATAGGTTTTTACCTGGATGACAGTTCGAAAATAATATGTTTAGGTTTTGGGTTGCCAACACTTGTAAAAGATCACAGTTTTGTTATAAATGTAAAGATCTTTAATTTCCTGTTATATATTATATTAAAAATAACGCAAACTTAAATTTTCTCTTATTATTTCATTATTTTTTTAATTATTTCTTTTTATCCAACTCATAACAATATTTTAAACATAATTAAAAGCACTTATTTTTCGTTTTGGAACGTTACTTATTTTGTGTAATTAAGTGCACACATCAATATCTTATAATACAGGCATCTCATTTACATGGAAAAGAGAAAATTGTTGTCCTTTTTTTACATATAATAAATGATTTTATGATTATTTTATCGTATTTTGAAATATTTAACTGAATAAAATATTTTCATCAACTGCGTGTTTGCATCATTGTAAAAAAACTTGTTTACCGTTATGTTCAATCATATGGTTTAGATTCGTCAGCTTCGATTTTGAAGCTATGTTCGTTAGAAGTTTTTGTGAAAGTAGTGTTAATATTTTTTTAAATTGGAAATAATCTTTGTGTCCAACCTCAAATAAATATATAAATAATATTGGCCCAAATTACTATGGTTAACTATAAATTTAATATATTACCATCTCTTTTCATTACAGTGATTCAAAGTGAGAGATGTCAGCTGTTGGCGTAGTGATATATTAGGGAATACTTCTAGTAACATTTCGAGCTGTCATCCAGGTAAACTTAGTTCGTGAATGCCTTATATTAAAATGCATGTAATAATATCACATGAGTCCAAGTGAGAGTTGAATAATATAAAATTTAATGAAAGATAACAAAGTAATAAGGTTTAGATAGAAAATTTTCAAAAAGGGGTGAGAATAAAAATTAAATAAAGGTGATTGAAAAACTGAATTTTATTATTATCTTGAAATTGAAATTCCTTTGTTCCTTTTAATGCTGGATGTGAATCAATCACTAATCGGCATGTTTCAGAGCGTCTTCGGCCCATCCTCAGGACTAAATGACACATACATTTTGCCTGGTCAAAATCAGCTTTTATCTCACGCTTGCTCGAAGAGATTAGTTATAATCCATGTAGCACGTGTGTACCGAGGCCGGTTTCCTCCCTCATCGTCTATGCCTTGTGCCCCTGACAGGTAGTAAGACGCAGTTCTAAATACCGATAAGCTTAACTTTGTGGCTATTAGCAGAGGGAGGTAGGGGGTATTGAATACAGGTGGACCATGTCGCTCTGCCTTCACACAAATGAGGTAAATTTTATATCTTCCTCAGCCCAGATATTACTTAAGAATTTATGCAGTTATATATTAATAAGTCAAAATATAGTTGCGAACATTAAATTCAAGTTATTCAATTCAATATTACCTATGAATTAATGAAAGAGTTATATATTATTCCGAAAAAAATATAGTTGCGAACATCTAATTATTTTTTCTGTTGTTATAAGTGGCTTGAGGAATAAAAGGGTTATTTTCACTTTATACTTGGGTTGCTACCGTCACATTGCATTGTATACTTGAATCATTGGTCACATGGTCTAAGATGTCACTAGACGACAAAGTGATCGATGTTTGAAGCAAATGCGTGTACACATTCTATCGGTTTGGAAAAATCTGGTCGACCGGCAAAACTCCTTTGAAAGTAGTGGGGGTGCAAGAAGTACAACCGTTCTAAAAATATCGAGGTTCGAGTCCCGGTGTGCACTCCATCTAAATGTGTATACTTGCATCGATGGTCGCATGGTCTAAGGCGTCACTAGATGGCCTATGACAAAGTGATCCACGTTTGATTTTCTCACTACAATCAAATGCGGGTAGACTTTCTACCTGGTCTAGAAAAATCTGCTCAACCAGAAAAACCCATTCAAAAATGGTGGGGGTGGAAGTACGACCGTTATAACATACATCAGTTGTGCTAAATATAACGAGGTTTGAATCCCGGTGTGTACGCCGTCTAAATTTGTATTATTCGCATCGATGGTCGCATGGTCTAAGGCGTCACTAGACGGATGATGACAGAGTGATCGACGTTTGATTTTCTCACTATAATCAAATGTAGGTACACATTCTACCTGGTCTAGAAAAATCTGGTCAACTGAAAAAAACCTTTGAAAATTGTGGGGGTGGAAGTAAGACTGCTAAAGATATCGATGTTCGTATCCTGGTGTGCACGCCGTCTAAATTTCAGGCTCATCTAATTATGGTAGGGGCGGAAATCGAATCCCCAGTGGTGTACACTGTAGGTATTTCTCCCTCCGGAACATTTTCTTAATCATCCTTACCGCACGTTTTGCCAGAAAGAGTACGTGTCACTCATATAGTTATGGTGCGTGAGGTCGTGGGTTTGAATCTCGATCGGGTGAACTGGGGTGGTTTTTTATTCTCCCTCACTCCACGTAAACTCTGGAACATTACTACCTTACTCCTCTGGTCCGTGACGGATACCTACAATCACGCATCTCGACAGACGATATCAAACAACCAATTTTAGTAGACTTTTGTGTTGGGGGATAGAGGCCCTTAAATGAGGATGTCGAGGCTCCTGATTGTGTATAATTAGAGCTTTGTCAATACTCTCTAGTTGTGAAAAAACCTGTTACCACATAGTGTGTTGCAACTTTTCGATACCTAGTTGTAACATCAATAGGAAATAATCCATTGCCGAGTGGAGGGTTTCCAGAGTCAATGACCTAGCTCACAGTTTTATGGTCACGATCTATTCTTGTCATGTCGTCCTGCCAAACTGGCGCCTGTTATAAGGGAAAACCCATTGTGACATCATTCAAGGTTACGATCTATTCTTGTCCTGACTTGTCTTGTAGAGCTGCCAAACTGGCGCCAATCATCAGTAAAAACCTATTGCGACATAATTCAAGGTTACGATCTATTCTTGTCCCGACTTGTCTTGTCAAGCCACCATACTGGCGCCAGTCATCAGGAAAAACCCATTGCGACATTATTTAAGGTCACGATCTCTTCTTGTCTGGACTTATCTTGTAGACCCACCAAACGGGCGCCAGGGAAAATCCATTACAACATCACTCAAGGTAATGTCCTATTTCTGTCTTGTCGACACGCCAAACTGGCACCTGTCATCTGGAAAAGAGAAAGGAATTAGAGGAGGGGTATGACAAGATGCGGGGAATTGAAAGGGGGTGTCTCGACTGCTAGTTACTCGGCGGACACACTCATCTCTAAGCAGTAGGACAAAGAAGGTACTAGCGATGCCTCGCTCTTTACAGACTCTGCACCTGGTCAGTTGTTCAGCTTCCGGACAAGGAGGATGCTCACTAGCGATACCACCCAGCACTGTGGGGTCGCATGCCTATAAAAAAAATTCCAACGCCTCCCCCGTCCTAATCCTAACCTATGAATAAAAAAGCAAAGATTATACATAAATAACCCATGAACACAAATAATAAAGCCATGAGAATACATAAAAAACAATAAATTACAAGTACCAACATTTTTGGAACAAGAACCAACATGTCTGGAACAAGAACCAACAAGTTTGGAACACGGGAAAGGGGCCAGTATGAGGGGTGGTGGTCCGGAGGAGGGCGGGAGGGGAGGGGGAAAACCAACAGCCAATCAGAAAGTGAGGAAGCAGAGTCACGTGACCAATTTCAACAATGAGAGCACTGTTCCTAGAGGTCCAGCTAGGTAGTCCACACTGAGCATATTTTCAAAATTTTACAAACAAATCAAATGGACATCGTTTTCTGTAAAACTGAGGTTGAATAAACTAAAAAGAGCTTATCAAATCTTAGTCTTAATTCTGATGGCATTTATTCCAAAACACTACAAAAGGGCTAGAACCAGACAAAAGTGGACGTAAACGTAATTTAAATCAAGATCTTTAATTGAAATTAAGACAAGTTCATTGTGAAGTAAATGATAACATTGCCATGAAAATTCAAACACGCTTTGAGAAAATTAACAATTTAAAAATTTTCTAACTGTTAAATTCATCAAAATTTAATGAATACAAACAATCATTTCTTAATGAACAAATATATTCTTTGATTGGAAATTATGGAAAATATTTCGACACAAGCAGATTGCGTTCCGAACTCAACGTGGTTTACTCAAGGGAAGCAATAAAAATAAAACTATAGTGGATATGGTTAAGTATATCAGTGAAAATAATCTAGCTGAAGCATTACAGGAGTTTAAAAAAATGTGTGAACTTGTGGCAACAATCCCGGCTACAGCATCATCAGTTGAGAGATCATTTTCAACATTGTAAAGAATAAAAACATATTCCAGAAATACTACGGGACAAAATAAGACTTTCTGGTTTGACACTACTTTCGATTGAAAAGGGTCTGCTTTTTAAATTGAAGCAAGGAATAGACTTCCATGAAAGAGTAATAGCAGTGCTCGTTAAAAAGGAGAGGAGGATTGACTTTATTTACAAACACTAAAAAAAATACATTTAGTAAAAAGATAATTGATATACTTATATAAAAATTCATTTACTATATAAAAAAGTTAAATACACTAAATAAGCTGCAGGTTGCAATAGAAGTGATTTTTTAGATTTATATTTTTTATTATTTATATGCATATTTAACGTAGTTAACAATATAGTTGGTTTACATATAATTATAAACATAAAATGTTTTTATGTATACTTAATGTAAAAATGGTCAGCTTTAGGCGAGGGGGAACTGGGGTGGGAAACACAGGGGGAATTTCTCCTCACATGATGAAATAAAAGGAACCAAGATTCGTTATCCCCCCTCTCCCCACATCACATCCTCTTCGATATGCATTTTAGCTTCTAGTGTCTCTTGTGTAAACCACGGTACAGAAGGATGCCCAAACCCACAATTATAAAAAAACTTCAAATCGCTTCTTGAAGCATAAAATACTTTTAAAAATCGTATAGGGACCCTAGACTCCCTTAAAACCCTCCTTCCCAGCTTGCCTAAGAGTTTTCGTCACGAGACGCTATTGGAAACATTCCTTCTTGAGAAACCAGTTTGTTATATAAACCAACTCGTCCTTACCCTCTCACCCCTCTCCATCTAATTCTGTTGTCTTACTCTCTCCCCCTCTCACGGTTTTTGAGTCACATAGACACTTGTTCGACCCAAGAGGTATTTCTTACATTTGTTTATTCATTTATCTCACTTAATTAACAAGTAGATAACGGTAGGGATTTGGTGTCGAAAGAAAAGTATCGATACTGTACTCATTTAAAGTAGGCCTATCTGAAGAAACATACCGATACCGTAATAGTATCGAGAGAAAAGTATCGATAAAAGTAGGCATCGGTATCAAAATTAAAATCTGGGAACATATTTTTTTTCATCAAATAATAATTTCATCTTTTGCCTATTAATAATAATTGTGCTTTCATATTAATTTGAACAATGAAAATTATAATGATTGGACCATGTTATAGTATATTTAGGCCTATCGCGTCTATTTAATGTGTTGGAACTTGGAAGGTTTGATATCTATACTAGTCTATACTAATGTTATAAAGAGGAAAGATTTGATTTTTTGTTTTTTTTGTTTGTAATGGATAAACTCAAAAACTACTGGACCTATTTTAAAATTTCTTTTGCCAATATAAAGCTACATTATCAGCGAGTAGCATAGGCTATATTTTATTTTGAAAATTTAATTTATTCCTCATAAAAATGTCGATAGTATATTATATAGTCGTTGGGGAAAAAAAAGTTGTTGAAGGGAAAGTGGGGTTGGTGAAGGGGGTGGGCGGTAAGGGTGAGGAAAGAGGAATGAGATGAAAATAGGAGGGAGGATAAAAACAGGGAGGGGGCTATACAGTGATGGTAGGACTGTATTTTCAAAAAAAAAAAGTAAAAAAGTTTTGTTTTTATATTGAAATGATGGATGATTTGATGCTTTGTTTTACAGGATTCTTTACAATATTTTTTTACGGGGAAGGGGCTGGTGTATAATATGTATAATGGATATTATAAAAGGTTTTACCTACCAGCTTTTAAAACGTCTGTGAGAATGTTGCTGGTGGGGAGAGATTTAAGCTAAATATTCTTAGTAATATATTTTTAAAATCTATTTTGTAGCCTTCTTTAACCATAGTAAAGATTTAATCCAAGCATGAATGAAGATGACAAAAAAGTTGTTTCTTTATGTACCGATCCGATACCGGAGTTTGGTTACTAATATCAGTGAAAGTATCGAATAAAAATACTAGTATCGATAGGAAAATATCTATATTATTAAAGTATTGATACTTTTTTCACATCCCTAGATAGCGTATATCCCGAACTGGTGGTAGGTAATACGCCGTGCTAAAAAACCAACAAGTAGTTGCATTGTCTTACGTGTCACCCTAAATGTGGTTTTTCACAAGAGCGTAAAAACTGAAACAAAACAGAAACTGTTTTTGAGTTCGACAAAACTACTACTCGAGTTTCCAAAAAACTAAATATTTCGAAAACCTAATTCGCTGGTGACTATTTTTGCCAACAACTGTATGTCCTGACCTGAGGTGGGTGGATCTAAATGTTTCTGAATTATGTTTATTTTCTTTGAATCACTGTCTGCACAGTAAAACTCCAACACAGTCTGCCCGATAAAATCTCAACACTATTTGCATGGTGGAACCCCAACAATGTATGTCAAGTGGAACCTCGATTCCGTCTGCCTTGTGGAATTTCAACACTATCTGCCCAGTTAAACCTCAACATTGTCTTCATGGTGGAACCCCAACACTATATGTCCGGTGAAACCCCAACACAGTCTTCCCAGTGAAACCCCTAAACTGTGTGCCCATTGGAACCTTAACACTGTCTACCCAGTGGAGGCCCAACACTGTATGACTGGTGGAACCCTAACACCCCGACAATGTCCACCCGGTGGATTATTATTAGCACCGCGTCTTACTACCCGTTCGGGTTATACGCACGTACGCTAATGTGTAATGGTAGGGTGATTGTGAGATGAAATGGAGGACCTACAGTTTAACGTGGAATCCGAACCACGGTGGAGACCTGGCATTCCTCACATTCACAAGATGTCTTGTCAGAGGTGAAGGAAGGGTTTGGTAATCAGATAAATCTTTGCCGGGACCGAGGATTGAACCCCGGCCGCCAGCATAGAAGTCTGACACCTTACCCCTAGACCACCAGGTCACCTCCACCCGGTGGAGCCCCAACACTATTTGTCTGGTGAAACTTCAACCTAACATAGAATGTCGGTGGAACCCCAACACTGTCTGTCCGGTGGAACTCAAACATTGTTTGTTTGCCTGGTGGAATCCAAAAACCGTATGTCCATTGAAACATTAACGTAGTCTGGTGGTGGAACCCCAACGTAGCAACTTTTTTGTAAAATGCTTTCCTCTATCTGCATGGTCCTGCAAGGTTGTTGAACCGGTACTCTTTATTTTCTTAGCTTGTTTATCTTGTATTAGTTAAAAATGACTAATTTATAGACTGAGGTTTTTCATTACATAACAGGAGTGAAAACAAACAATGGAGTATTGAAGAATGTGGTAGTTTGATAGCAGTATATCGTGAGCATCCAAATTTATGGATGTATTCCCATACAGGTCACAAAAACCGGATTTAAGAAATACGAACCAATTGCTGGTACTCTCTTCGTAGTGGAAAATAACTTTAACTAAAACAAATCGGCAACCTGTTTTCAGTCGATTTGGTGAAAACAGACTTCAAGATTTTTTTCCAAACACTAAAACCTGTTTCTGTTTCTACTGTTTCTGTTTTTGTAAACATAACTAAGTCGCAAGTGTGTCGGTCTGGTGGAGAACTGCCATTTTAGAATTGGATTACCCGTGCTGTGAAGATCAAGTTTGTTTTTCCTCAAATTCTTCGCCCCCCCACCCCCACCCTCTCTCTCTCTCTCTCTCTTCTCACGCAACTGTGAGTACATTTTCTCTCAAATTCTACCTTATTTATTATTCTTAGATTCACACAATTAAATATGCGTATAGCTTTTATCGGATTCTATGACGTGAAAATTTCTTTAGGAAGGGTTACTCTGGATGTACGTGAACCTTAGTAGTAGTCTAAAGATCTACAGACGATACTCTAGTTTGAGCCCCGGTTGGATATAAACTTATTTTTGACATTTATTGTTCCATCAGATGGGGTAAGAATGTGGTGGAGTACATACACTACAAGTGTTGTCCGCTACACAAGTGCAGTACTACACTAAACACAAGACGACACCTACCTATACCACAATGGAATGTGCCAGTTTCATAGTCTCATGTTAATATTAACAAAGAATTGTAAAAATATTTAGAAGAAATGCAGGTTTTTATTGGTTACTTGACAAGGTTTATGAAGTTAATGGTTTTGTACATTATTGCGTGATTTTATAGATCCTGTGACACTCCCTTCTTTAGAAAAGTTTAAAGATACATTCTTTATATCCTTTTATTGAAGTGTATTCTTGTTGTGTGGAATCAACCTGTTAGAATATAATTCGAGCTGTGCGCTCTCAGTACGTAGCCAGATCGATGGTCAGCTAGTTATCAATAATAGGGTGTTTGTTGAAACATTCTCGGCGTATTTATCTTAGTGAAATAATCACGAAACAAAACGTAAATTATAATGTAGCAATAGATCAGGCCTTATCAGTCGATGTTTTTTATTCCTTAAGATAAGTTGATCGATTAATGGAAGCTTTTACATCTTAAGCACAGACTGCATACAATTTTATTTTTCTACCATCATGTCTTATTACCAGTTAGGTTTAGGCCTACACACTTATGTTCTAATTATGTTAATTGTTTTAGGGGTTATTAAGGTTATATTAAGAGAAAGTGTACCAGCACTCATGTGGAGGGAAAGTTGCAAACAATTTTTGGAAAAATCACTCTTAGTACACCCGAACGAAATTCGAACCTCAATTTCCCCGTCATCGACAGTCTAGTTTGACACGAGAGTCACGCGTTAGAGCATGTGGCAACTGAAACGGGTTCCTCCATACAAATTAAGGGTTCATTCCTGTAGATGAAATTTAAGGGGGCTGCCTAGCCAGCTGAGATAGGGCCCATCAGACGTAACGCTTAAGTCAAATATTGATAAAATTGTTGATAGTAAACGAGTTTGGTCTTTACTGGAATGAACACAAAACTATAGTCTACACCCATATATATACATGTATATATCTAATTGAAATTTTCCACTTTGAAGAGTTCAAAAAACTACTTATTTAGGTTGCTCATTACGTTACATTTGCCTATAAACCAAAATATACTAATAGAGAGATGCAGAATGGCTTTTTTCGAATCGGATGGTTTAACTTAAAAGGGGGGTCACAACATAAATTATATCGGCAATTGTATTTTCCTGCGGTTTAGCAGCTGCCAATATTTTCCCTGTGCAGCAATGCTATAGTACAGCCAAAAGACTGTTGAATCTGTCAAGTATGTACGAAGCAGGTGGGAAGAGAGAGAGAGAGCACAGAGCCAGGATAATCTCTCTCGCTTCTTCTTGCCCCTGCCTCTTCCAATTTTTATGACAAGTTCAAAACCTGGTGTAAAAGCTTTTGGTAGGCACACGTTGTGTTGAAAAACAATCAAACTCGTTCTATAAATAATTTGACAAATAAAATCTCAGAGATTGTAACATTGTATGTCTGATATAACTTTACAACCGTTTATTTTTTTTAACATTTCATTAACACATAAACGACAAGCATACCTTATTACAGTTACGTAACCTAGGGGATGGAAATATGGGTAATTTATATGTAGCTATATATACACACTTTTATGCTACAGGCTGGGAGAATAAAACCTATAGCGTCATTTTTTTCTTTCGCCATGGGTAAAGATATTATTTGGCATTTAATTTATTTTTAATTTTTCACGGCCACTTCGGTAAAGAAAGTATTGTGATCATCAAAATATTGAATTCATGATTTTTAAATATATCGATGTTTCATGACCCAATTAACCCCAAAAAGTATTTTTACGGTGCCGTCTGTGTGTCTCTGGTTGTCTTTTTCTCGGCCTAGGGCCGAAACCATTTATCCGATCGGATTAAAAAAAATGATCTAATTTATGGTTTTCATAGGGTTACCCCGAGAAGATTTTGTAGATAGATATCTAATCCTAAAATTAAGAATAGTTTACTTAGGGGCCAAAAGAAAAAAAATATTTTCTTGAAATCATCTAACAATTTTGATTAAAATTTGTATCCAGGAATTTTTTAACATTACAAACAAAATAGAAATTCACATTTTTTCCCCGTAAAGATAGATTTAATAGCAGGTACTTTACATAAGTGTAAATTTCCAATTTTTAATATATCTCGAGGTACAAATAGCTCTTAGTTGCAAAATTGTATAACTATTAAAATTAAGAATATTTTGGTTGAAATATTATTTTATAAAACTAACAGTTAGCGAGCTATAAGCATATATATATATATAGGTCTTTGAAATGTAAAATTTATTGTTATGCTCTTCAGTGGACAGAGATGTTCCTCTTTTCTTGATGTTTCTTTTATGATATTTGATGGACTTAATATTGTTCTTTCCGTTATGTTTTTGCAACACTGTCAAATATTTTGTTTCATATATCTTACGATTTTTAAGTAAAGGTCTCCATTTTTATATAAAATAGGGAGAAAGTGTGGTGCACCATACCATTTATTAATGTATTGGGATGTATATACATTTAAAATATATAATTATTGATCCATAACTGTTTTATTTAAAAAAATATAGTTATGTTTTCGTCAGAAATCGGGGCCTCCTCACGAACATTTTTCTGGATATTTGCCTGATCTATTATAACCTACTAAATTATCATCACTATAGTATTTCAATACTTTTCAAACACGTGACATACAAACCAACTTAAACTAACACTGCACCTAGATATATACATCTATAACTCAAGTAAATAGGTGCATATATATTTAATAATGGAACAGAAGGATACGTTCGTATACAAATATAAAACCAGTTTTTAGCACCATCTGGAACTGAACCAGGATCTCTTAGAAATCGGATCAACCATTTTAACCACAAATATTCAAAAACGGTAACTATATTTTATCTGTATATTTATTAATTAAAACTTAGCACCGTGGTCACTAACGGCTTCATTTAGCCAGTGTTAGGTATGTGCTAAAAATGATAAAATATTCCTATGGCACCCAACTGTTTTTCGAACATGGTGCGCTGCTTGGAAACGAAAATACAACTAGATCACGTAGTCACTCATGAAATTTATATGGATTTGGAGTTTGGTTGAAGCTCTTGGAAATTGTTATGTTTTAACTCATTACCCATCTTCCCTAAAACATTTTGCTCTTTTTTTCAATTTTAATATTTTAGTTTTATAGTATTCAAATTCGACAATGTTTTGTCGAATACTACCTTTTAAGTAATAACCATTACTAAACATTTCTAATAATAAAGAAGGTGACCTGGTGGTCTAGGGGTAAGGTGTCAGACTTCTATGCTGGCGGCCGGGGTTCAATCCAAGGTCCCGGCAAAGATTTATCTGATTACCAAACCCTTCCTTCACCTCTGACAAGACATCTTGTGAATGTGGGGAATGCCAGGCCTCCACCGTGGTTCGGATTCCACGTTAAACTGTAGGTCCTTCATTTCATCTCACTATCACCCTACCATTACACATTAGCGTAAGTGCGTATAACCCGAATGGGTAGTAAGACGCGGTGCTAATAATCATAATAATAATAAAGAAATGTGCAAACACATGACACGTGAAGTAGGCATGACAGATCTGTGATGTAGTCATGACTACCTAGCACGCCCTATGGTAACAGAGCTCTGATTGGCTGAATTTGATCACGTGACCACGCCTCCTCACTCTCTGATTGGCTGTTGGTTTTCCCCCTAATCTCCCCCACCTCCCTCCACTCCTCCTGAACCCCTTTCCAGTGTTCCAAATTTGTTTAGTTTGTCCAAACTTGTTTTTATTTGTGCTCATTGGTTATTTTGTATGCTCATTGGTTATTTATGTATGCTCATTGCTTTTTTATTTGTGCTCATTGGTTATTAATGTATACTCTTTGCTTTTATATTTGTGATCAAAGGGTTTTTTATTCATTGGTTTTTATGTCTGGGTAGGATTGGGATGGGACGTTGAAGTTTTTTATCGGCATGCGGTCCACAGCGCTGAGCGGCATCGCATCCTTTGGTCCGGGAGCAGAGCATAGAGTGTGACCGCTGAACTGCTGACCGGGTGCAAAGCGCGTAAGGGGCGTGGAATAGCTTACATTTTATCTGCCTGGTCACTTAGAGATGAGTGTGACCACCGAGCAGCTGGCAGTAGCGAGACCCCCTGTCACTTCCCCTCAATACTCCCTCCTTAGAAGTATGTGTCGCAATCCCCTCCCCCACCCACTAGGTGGTAATGGGTTTTCCCGGTGTCGCAACCGCTTATGTGGTAATGGATTTTTTCCTGGTGACTCATGACTGGCGACAGTTTGGTGGGTTGACAATACATGTCGAAACAAGAATAGATCGTGACCTTGAATGATGTTGCATTGGGTTTTCCCTGATGACTAGCGCCAGTTTGGTGGCTCGACAAACCAGGAATAGATCGTGACCTTGAAACCGTGAGCTAGGTCATTAACTCTGTTAACCCTACCCTCGGCAATGGATTTTTATGGTGTCACAACACCTCCTCCACCCTCTATGAGGTAATGAGTTTTCACTGATGACAGGCGGTTGCTTGGCGGGTCAACAAGAAGAGTCGGGACACAACCTTGAATAATGTCGCAATTAATTTTCCCTGATGAGTGGCACCAGTTTGGCGGCTTGACAAGACAAGAAATGATCGGGAACTTAAAACCATGAGCAAGGTCACTTTACCCTGTTTATATTTGGTGACAGTTTGACGGCTCTACAAGTCAAGACACGTATCTACGTGTAAGGGGGACAAAGGTTTTGGGTGAATAAAATATGATATTACAAAACATATATTTATCAAGCATTAAAAGTTTTAGAGACATATATTAAAGGTTTAAACGACATCATATATAATATTTATTAAACACTTTTACAGAAATGCCTCATATATTCGTTAATACGATTTTTTACAGTGTCTCTTAGATGCGTTGGTAAAATTGTTTTTAGTTCACAATCCAGCATGTAATAGACCAAACTGACAACTTGACGTTTATAGCAGGTAGCACTGATAACATCCAGGTTTTTGATGTGCGTTTCCACCATAGGCTGTTCGAGATCAATGACTTCCTTTGATTCTGTTAGCGTGTTTTATACATCCATGACGAGTGTGTCGATCAAATCGTTGCAATAGCGTGCGACGGGTGTCAATCACATATCCCGGTGGTTGACGGCAACGTCGATGAGGTCCCACACATCACAAAGACGCGCCCAGCTAGGTGCTAGATAGGCGATCCGTTTGAGACCGGCGTCTTGTTTCTTGCTGATGATGACCATACGCTCAACACACATGCGTCTCAGAAAGATTTCATGATAAATCAGACTAATCTTCTGAGGGGGTTGCGTGTTGCTGAAAAACTTTGATATGACCGACCTGTAGATGCCCAGTACTTGCCACTCTGTACGTTTAAGTACAACACAAATTCTTCAGCATTTTTCTAGCTGAAAATAGGGCGTAAAATTGTTCTTGACATTCATGCCAACAGTGACCCGCTTGGCGTTGACTTCTTCCAGTGGAAACAAAGTGTTGAAAATACTGGTGATGGCGAGCGGCTTCGCTGGCTTTGCTTTGCAGGCGCAAACATCTTGACCTTCCATGCTGTTTGTTCCCTTCAACGACTGTCATGGTTATGGTCAGCATGCCATTGGGACGCCTCTTCTATAGGCACACGCTGATTGGATGCAGCCTCTTGAGGGGCGGCAAGACCCTATAGCCTTGAAAAATGTGTTGTAAAATCTCGCCAACTTAGCGTCGTTGCCTGTATGATGATAGGTGGGCGAGAATAGGCTTAGGAAAACTTTCATCGGAATTTTCTGGTTGTGATAGAGAAGGTGCATGAGACAGTAATGGCCGCAAACATCTGAGGTGATGCTTTGAAGTTGTAGAATGCTATGAGTGTAATAAATATGCTGACTAAATGAAATCAACCAAGTGTTGAGTCAAGACAAGAAAAAAAAAGGAAAAAATTAAATTTAAAAAAAAAAATTATCTTCGGGGTGTCCTCTGGGGGGATTGATACTGGGCAAGGAACTCTTTTCATGAGACCGTACTTTGAAAGTCCCCTCCCCTTTCTACACTCACCGACCAGATGCTGCGGATCTCCACGGCTCGTCCAGGTTGATCTCGTGAGGTGAACCACAGAAATCTTTGGGTTAATTTTTGTAGGTTGAAACCAAAACTTTTAATATGAAAAAAATAGAACTTAGTACCCTACTTACCAGACGTCATGGTTCATTATAACACTAATTAACCTAAGGAATATTATACATAAAAAAACGAATAAGATAGTATTCTGGGCTTTGAAAAAAAATAGTAATAATAATAATATTAAAACATTCACAATCCGATAAAAAATAAGAAAATTGAATAAAAAAACTGGGGCCTTGCACGGTCCGGAGCACGTGACCACTGTAATAAATCCAAGGATTGTTATCCCCTTGGTTGGGGTAGCGAAGAATCTCGGGGTACTCGGACAGTCCTGTTTTTTTCCAAACTCTGTAAAACCCGTTGTAGCTGTCCCGGAAGGCCGCGAACACTTCTTCTCAAAGACCGCCTTCCTTCTTCCCCTATGCCACGATTTATAGTGCGTCCAGCGTAATTTACCACTTAAAATCCATTTTTGGCTCTGGAGCAAAATCCAAACAACACCATCTTCCTTCGGAATTTTATGGCGTCCCTCCCTTCTTCTCGCGCCTTTTTTTTCTTTTTTCCTCTCATTTTAGTGGGCTTTGATGAGGCCCCTCCAGTAGCATAAGATAATATTTAAAACAAATAGGTGAGTGGTAGGAGGTAAATTTGTAAGAAAAATCAGTCCGGAACAGGAAAAATGTCAGAAATAAAATGGGCTTACGGTATTAGAGAATGTAGAAAAGTCAAAATGTGAAAAGGTGAGAATTGGGCCAAACATCCCATTTCCAGGTTGGGCGGGATTCCATCAACCCAAACCATGCAGCCATTATGCTCACTCCCCCCGTACGAAAGGAAATGTCGCTTGAGGAGGATAAGGGGCTTTCGGGGTGGGGGGGGAGCCTTCCATCCAAGTTGGAGTGTCAGGCATGCGCGTTGCTTCACTTCTGTCGTCTGCCGCATGGCTTCCTCTTATACTACGTGACAATATTAAATGTTAATTAAACCTCCAGGTAAGTATGCGTTGTTATATTTATAATATGGTTAAATAAATGTTAGAAATAGCGTTATGGACCGTGCAGAGCTTACAAATAGACATTAAAAGAGAATATTTAACTTTAATAAAGGGTCTAAAAAACACTAGTTCTTAACTGTCCGCTAGGAGCGGTAAATGCCCCCTTCTCAACAAAATAACTCAGGCCTACCAACCGAAATTAATTATACTAATATAAAAAATAATATTACACAAAGGTGAAATGAATTTTGTTACATGAGACGTGCGTGAAGTGTTTTCGCGTATAAATGCCAAATGTGAATTTATACGGAGCAGAAAACCATAACTGTCAAAATATTCTCCCACGCCGTTCTTGTCGATAAAGATGGTGACCTAATGCGTCCCAGGCTTGGTGTGTGGATCAGTGTTGATACCTAGAGCAGCAGATCACGCTATTCTTACAGGTAGTTGATCAGCAGATAAAACACCCGAACATACATAACGGAACTACGGGCTTGTTTTCAGTGCACGTACTATGGTGTACGTGTCCATCTTCAATCATCCAGTCTTGAAGTACCCAAACGATGGAGGCTGAACAGAAATTCATTACAGAACTATGTGCCATGCACATGGTGCGGCCCAATTTAAGTGTTTTCAAAGACGATCAACCTCTGTCGTACAGATCTAAGATGGGTGTAGACGTGTATTTGACTAGAAACTTTTTCTATTCTTCCCCCTTAATGTAGATGGTTTCTGCACGAATTGTGGCACGGGAGATTAGGGATTCTATCAGGCTGTAATCAATATCTCCGCTATTCCAGGGAATACCGTGCAGTTTGTTTACAATATAGTCTGCTTGTTTTTTAGAGGCGGCTGAAAGTCCCTCGATAGCGTATGAGAGTTTTAACACCTAATGTTGGAATAATGTACCTCATACAGATAAAACACTCAGTTCCTTGACGATAAACTCTTTGCTGTCGTCGATGAAGCTCTGGAAATCCACAATGACGTCCATGATTTAAATGACGAATGTAAGCGGCGGGAAGCCGTTTATATTAACCCCCATAACCGGTCACAGCGTATCTGCCCTTGTCAATGGTGATGATGTTGGAAAACTCCCCGTACACGATACAGTTGATGGTTTCGGTGAGAGCTCTTGTGAAAATCACTTCGATTATCATAGAGCCATGCCTCGTTAAATTCTAATATGATGCCATGTGGGTGGACAGATTAGGTGTGAGATCAAAAGCCATGAGATGATATCTATTAGGCAAGGCTTAGCGTGTGATGTTGCTACTTTCGTTTTTGAAATGGAAACCCGTTACAGAAAACAGTGTGTGGTAGTACATGACAGAGTTGCCGTTTGAAAAATCGGGCTGTAGTGGTTTTGACGGCACTTGTTCCCCCTCACGTAGAGCGAGAAATGGTCCATGCCATAGGTATGGAAGTTGAACGGGTTCTTGATGGCGTCTACATTGAACGCCACGTTTGATACAAATCCCACGATGCATCATTTGGGTAACTGTCCGGTGAATACGTTGTCCAATGATTTCCCTTGCACACCCTCAGTAATATTGATTGTTTTTACTTTCACGTGGGTGATGGGATACTTTACGGGACTGATATTTAAAGCTTCGGTATGTGTAAATAATATAGAAGGTGCTATTTTTGCAACACCCTCCACTGTCCCTGTAGGAAAGGTCCCTAAAACTACGGGATAGGGGGGATATGCGTACATATTATAAACAACAACAGATTAAAGAGCAAAGTTTTATATCAGGAATATTTTAATTATCTCCAAGAAACAAATAGACAAAGGATAATGGCCTTAATTCAAAAGCTTCCTAGTAACTACTACTGAAAAAGAAAACATTTCATCTTAAAAATGTAACTTCTTAAAGGTAACTGATACACCTTCTACCTAAACTTATTTCACTATTTACTGTTCTCAAAAACATGACTTAAGGTCTTTCGTATTATGTTACAAAATAAGAGTATAAATATAAATATACTAAAATGTTCCAATGAATAAAAGTAATAATTTTGACGAACAATTATACTGAGTGAAATCTCGTGTCCTTCAATTTACTCTAATTCAAAGTTTACATTTGTAAAAATAAGGACACAGATTTAAACGAAAGAAATAGCGTTTACCAACTAATAGTTTACTTAACATCAGGAAACGTAACCATTAACCGTTACTGCACAAAACAATTGCATACTTGATATTTATTTATATCGAACAAATCATATATTTTATATAAAAAAGGTCAATCTCCCTAGACGCAAACATAAGATTTATCCTATACATTTAGTCAAATCAAATCAAATGGAAATATCTACAAGGTGTTGACTATTAAC